>VXBC01005095.1:998157-1172333 GCA_013399945.1 Ploceus nigricollis | reverse complement strand
GGGAGGGGGAGAGAGAGAGAAGAGAGAGGGAGGGGCTGGCCCGGCGCCTGGCAGGTGACAGGTGTGAGTGCGCTGGGCGAGACTCCGCCATTTGAGGATGAGTACCCGAGTGTCTGAGGTGTGAGTTTTTGGTGTCCCGTGCCTTTGCGGGGGCTGGCTGGGCTCGATTCCATATATAGTATATTTGGGACGTTGGTTTGCATTATTCGAGTCAATTTAGTTGTCGAGTAGAAATTCTTGAAATGGCTCTGATAAGAGGGGTTTTGCAGAGCGGAGATGCATAGTGTTTCACATTTTCTTCCCTTTTTCTGTTTTGTTCCTCTGAGAGACGTGGGAACGCTCTGCGGAGGTGTGTAGTACTCTGTCTCATTCATTGGAAGGCTTGTATGAAAAGTCTGAATGCTCAGTCCTGTTAGATGTAGGCAAGGCCTTCAGGGCAGAAACCTGGTGTTCTTTGTGCTGTGCCTGGTGACTCGGCAGGGCCTGGTTTGTTCCCAGGACCTGTGGGTGTTTCTGTATTAATGATGATAAGCACATACATTAAAAAGGAATTCCAAAGGGATGCTTATTAGCATGGAGTGGGTTTCAGGTGTGGTTTTCTAGTCATAAGTTTAGGATATCTGATACAGACTTGATAAAGCAGTTTCTGAAGTTCACCTGTAGAGTGCTCAAAATGGTGCTGCATATAATTTTCAATATTCTAACATATGCCTTCTAAACATCAGCATAAGTCAGATAGAGTCTTAGACTGTTCAGATTAGTTCATGTCGTGATTTTACCCACCAAAATGGTATTGTTCATGCACTACTTTATAAGGAGGGCTAATGATGCTGTAGCAATAGCATTATATTCACTATTTGCCACAATTTGCTGAAATCAGGAATAATTTTCAGCTTAGCTATTGATTTGCCAGATAATTAGGCATTTGTGTTTCACATACAAGTTTCAATTATTTGTTCCTCACCTATACTGTTGTAACTGTATAGAGTTACAACTGTAACTGTATTCTGATACCTGCTTTTGGCAAGAGGGAAGTTCCACTGACACGTTAGGAGAGACGTGTCATCAGCTTCAGTGAGTCCTGCTCTCTGTTTTAAATGACAATTTCAGTCAGTTATGGCTGTGATCCACATGTTTAACTTGGGTGTTCTTAACTGTAGATAGTACCTTGATTTGTGCTGCAGCAGAATGAACCCTTAATTGAGTCTCAATTTCTTGTAAAAACTGAGAAGACCTGGGTAGTTTTTCTCATGTTGCTTCACACGGGAGAGAGCCTCCAAAGGGGAAGAGGTAAGGAAGGTGGTATGGGGAGGTACTCAGTCTGGGTCGTCCCAATTTTGTGTTTAAGAGATAAAGCATCATCCCTATCATTACATGTGGGGCAGTGCCATCTTGCTATGCTGGGCTATGCTACCTTTGCTTATGCCAGCTTTTCAAGACTTTGTGAAATGCAAACCATTATCTTTCTCAATATGAGAGAAGTCAAATGGTTCTACTGTCTTCCTTTATGTCTGCTGATACAATAATAGAATTCTTGAAAATGGGCACTCTTCCTATGACAGTGTCCTGGTAGAAACTTCTCTTTTCCAGCAGTGACAGAATGGAAGAAGATAGTGATTTTCTGCACCATGGCATTGCTTTGAAGGCCAAGGTCTTGTGTTGTTTTGTAATGGTTTTTGGTGTTATAGGTAACTGGTGTGCTTTTTGAATCTTGTAGAATTAAACCTGTCATCTGTTGAAGAGATTATTCTCAGGAAAAAAAAAAATTTTTTTTGCTAGGTAGCTTAAAGTGCTATTGGCAAACATAAAACTATGTTACTGTTCATCCTGTTGCAAGTGCTGCCTCCTTATCATGATCTCCATGGCTGGAAACACTGGAAGAAATAAGTTGGTCAGATGTGACCTCAAGTTTATGAAATGACTGTAAATTTAGGACTGCAGGATCAGGCTGATCTTTTCTGAGCTGCTGCAAGCGGAATGCTGAACGATGTTACTGTTGGTGCTTTTACAGAAAACAGAACAAAAATTCCAGTGATTCAGAACTGGATTTTTTTAAGCTGTATTCAAAATTCAAATATTTAAATATTTGACACGAAAGGTAACTTTTTTACCATGAATGTATACAGTGATTCAAGTTGGGTTTTTCTCACTTCATTGGTGTAGTAGGTTATCTCAGTTGGGCAAGTGTGTGCTTTGTGTTTCAAGGAGGAGAAATGCTGCTGGATGTTCTAAGGCATCTTGAACCCTTCTCAGCAACCTGGTCTGGTTTGGATTTCACATATTTAAATGCAACTGTGAAAGAAAGAAAGCTGTCAGATGTACAATTGGATATTTTTTTATAAACTTTTCAATGTCATCAGGAGTTTTTCAGTATAATAGTTGCTTCAGTTTCACCCTTTCTTGAGAATGCTTACCAAAAAATCACTGACATAATATTGATGCTTTCTCTGACTGAAGTTTTTGTAGACATTTATCCTAATTATAATAAAATTAGGGATTTCTTTTTATTGAACTGATCAGCAAGTAAAACTGTCAATCAAGAAATTACTGCAAATGCTATACAGACATTTACTGAGTTTTCTGGTTTCTGTTACACTGCCTTTAGGTGGTGTTCCTTAATTGGTAGTAATTGGTTTCTAGTGAAACCAAGTGAAATAGCTTGACATAAGTAAAGTTAAAAGATCTGTGGGGTTTGTGTGTAGTATCGCGATATTCTTGGAATATGACCGTTGCTGAATGAATGGCATCGCTTGGTATATTCTTGCTGCCATAGGTGCCATTAAGGTATAGTTAAATACTTAGTATTTTTAGAATGTATTAGATTTTTTTGTTGCTTGCAAGAAGTTAAGCATAATTTGGTAATGCGCTAAATAAATTGTAAGTTAATACCTAGTCAGAGAATTTTACCAGAAAAATACTTTTTTTTTGTTTGAAATATGCATTCTACTCTTAGAAAAATGCTATGTGGAATCAATTTTTGTAGCAATGTGCAAAATGTGTAGCTCTTTTCTATTCTAAGCACAGATGAAGATCAGATTTCGTTGTCTTTAATGATGAGTGGTTTAAAACTCATTCAGATCCTGGTTGTACTATGAACAGAATTTAATTTTTCCATTATTTAAAAATCTGTGTTTCAGCCTGGATTTAAATCTTGTGCTCCCTTTAGTGTTTAAAAAAGCATTAACTTAGGAATACTCCATGGCAGAAGAAAAGTGTAGGTTGTATATATGAGTTTTTTAAAAATGATCACCCAAGCAACTAGGACTGTACACCTATTAGTCATGATATTGTTAAGTTTGCTAGAATTTGCCAAAAATGGGACAAAGCCACTTTATATGCTGACTGCTTTGATGATTAACTTAAGGTAGATTACCATAAATGCAAAGGATCTTAGGCTTGTTCCAGAATTAATCAAATCTGGTGCTATGTGGTGCTGGTCTTCTGGGGCTGCCAATGGAGAAGGCAGAATTCAACCTGCTTTTACTCTCATTGAAAGCATGAGTTCAAGTTACTTTTTTTTACACAGCTGTCAGTTTTCACGAAATTTGTAGAACCCTTTTTATCTGTGAGATTTTATATGTCCTTTAAAATGCACTTGAAAATCATCAGAGGATGCAAGTAGTTATTAAAAGGACAGACAAAACACGTAAATGCAATTTCTTTAAGAAGCCTTAGTTAACTGGACCTGCTAGGAAATAATTTTTTTCAGTTTGGGAGTTCAGAATCGACTGTTTTCTTGTGGATAAAATGTTGAGATGCACCTATTTTCTGTGGGGTTTTTTAAAGAAATAGTTGCTGGTTTTGTATGTTTGTGTAGTGTATAAACTGTCTTTAATTTGCTTTTCTAAAGCCACAAATCTTGAGCAATCATATTTCATTTAATCTTGTGTGTCAGTAAATTTTGAGCTCATCAAAATTTCAGCAATTAGCCAAGGGTCAAGGTGTGAAAGATGTTACATTATAATAATGTTGAACAAAAGTTAAACTTGTTAAAGTTGATGGCTTCATTAAGCTCATCTCTTTAGGGGAAAGTTTTGCATGAATTTAGCAGTTACCTGTACTTAGCTGCCAGTTGTCTGTGGGGTAAGAACCAGGTATGAAGTGCTGTACTCTTTCCTCCAGTCAGTAGTTAGAGGATGTGAGAGTTTAAGTATATTGTGGCCGGTGCTTGGAAGAGAGTAGTAAGATAGTAGGCGTCTGGGATAGAGGTGGAATGTGGCTAATTGGAGCACAAGGGCATGGCTGAGACAGAGAGAAAATCTGTGGGAAACGGGACTATATTACTTTTGCTGTTTCTGGGACAGCACCCTGAACAAAAATCATGTTATAATAGGTTCTTAAGAAGATGAAGACTGAAAAAAAAAGGTTTGATGATATTGTTGCTTCCACTCATTACCGAGACTCTTGAGCTGTTCCTGCTCTTGTGTTTGTGTGGGTCTGATTCAGCAGGAGTGCCCAGACTGTCACAGAGTGTGAAGCAGCATGGGGCAAGAATGTGCATGAGTAAGGGGGGAGTTATGTAAGTGTGTAAGACATACATGGTTTTCTCAAAATACACCGTCAAAAACATTATTTTATTGTTACATCATGTGTAGTTACAGTTTCTTTAGATAATGTGACTTACGTGTTGGTTGCACGCTGGTAGTTTAATTCAGTCATGTCTCTGTGGCCTCTTGCATGCAATGGTACATGTGATGTACTCCCAGGTCTAACTGATTTTTTGTGAAGGTGAGCCATGATAGTATCAAATTGTCTTAGTAAGCCTGAAATTATTTGCTTTTTAATATAGATTTGTTACAGACTAAAGATTTTATGGAGTTTTTTGAGTTTAGAAATAAGTATTTGCTTGGTACACTTCTGTTTTGTTCACAGTGCTAGTAGAAGTGGATAAGAAATCACTGACAGATGGGAAATACTATTTAACAGCAACCGTTTAATTTTATTTGCTGCCTGTCTTTATTTTTCAAGAATATGCTTTCCTGTTATCAGGTGTTTTCATAAGTGACTTGTAGAAAGATCAAGCCTAAATATGTTTAGGGAATAAATCTTAGAGACTGTCAAAGCTAGGGCTTTAGAACGCATTTTTCAAAGGAAATTGCTCTGTGTGTAAAAATCTTTTGCTGATCCATCAGTTTATCAGTGTGTTCTCAGAATGTCTTTTTTAACAGGGTAAATGAGACAAGTTTAGTAAAGTAACTAAAAAAATACAGTAAGTTTCAAAATTTAACTACACCACAGACAGTAGTTACTGATCTGATGCCTCAGAAGCTGGGAGTGACATGTACATTCAGATAAATCATCTCTTTTCTTGAAGCTGTTTGGGTTCTGGAAATTGATTTCTGTTTTGTACTGAAGGCTAGAAATGCAGAAAAGTTTTTCCATGTGTAAGTCCTAAGCCTGATTTCCCCAGGTAGAAAAAAATTAACAGTTTCACCTATATATAGGGGGGGAAAAGCACACAATTAAACAAATATTTAAGTTGTACAGTGTGGTTTGTAATTGTATCTTTTGTCAATTCATGTTGTGTTTAAACTCTTAAGAACTGAAGTCTCCCCTCCCTGTGTCCATGCTGTGCTACACATCTCTTTGCAGTACTGTCCTGTCTTTTTACAGCATTCATAGTTTTTTGGTTTTTCTATTTATTTTTTCTTTACTCTTTGAAAAATCTGTGCCATGCAGAATTTATCTCCTCCAGCCACTTTACTGACATCCTATCATATTTGGAGGCAACCTAGAAAAGAGGAAGTCTGGTCATTCGTATCCTCTCCATTTACTTTGCCTAGGCATGCTGATCTATGTAGCTGAAGCATTAGTGCCCTCTTATTTATACTTGACTTTGCCATTCTTTTTGTTCTAATCTTTCTGAAGAGACCCATTCAGCACTTGTCATTTCATTCCCATTTTGTCTCTTCTTCAGAGTATCATTGCTAAGTTTGCCCCTGCTTCATTTAGGCTTTCCTGAGAGAATGATAGAAAAAAAAAGATCTTGAGTTCTGTACTTGGATTTCTTTCTATTCATTCAACTGGTTCAAACTGCAACTTTCCATTTGTTTAACAAGCATTTGTTTTTCAAAGGGAATAGTAGGTTATCTTTCTTAAAGAGCCTTCTTAAGTCTAACAGCCTTAAGCCTGGGAACAGACAATCTCCAGCGGCTCAGCAAAAGTGTGCTTAAGAAGGCATTTCAGGTTGATAAGTACAAAGCAATAAAAAAATCTGGTGTCTTGCTCTCTTTTTTTTTTTCTTTTTTAAGTACTACGCTTGTCTTTGGTAAATGGGGATAAGATTATTTGGTATGCAAAAAGTTGTGTATTTAAAACTGTCTTACTGTAATAACTGCCAATACCAGATTATTATATTGTATTGACTAGAGTTTAATGTATATTAGGCCCTTTTGTGCAAGGCAGTGTATAAATATTTATTAAATAAGTCAGTTCTAGAAGAGTTTGCATGAATAATAAATTTGTTTACCTAGGTACATATATTGGATTAGACTAAGACATTTAGCAAAGTATTTTTATCTTTCATTTATTAGGCCTGTTAGTTCTCCAGTAATTTTAAAATTGTTCCAGTCTTTAATTAAAACTGTCTTTGATAGCTGTAATTCATTTAGTGATGTTTTGACATTACTTTTAATATTTGCCTGGAAAATTCATAGAACAGGTATGAAATTACTTGCATTAGACCCTCACTAGCTTGTATTCATTGGTAGCTGCTTAGGGTAGAAGTCGGTGTATCAAAGCTGAGGGTTGGAGTTTGATTATCAGAGTGGATCACATCTGTAAAACGCTTGGGGCTTTACTCTGAATGAGAACTTCTTATTTCTTCAGCAAATGAGTTGAATACAAGGAAAATTTAACCACAAGCAATTTCTTAAAATACATACTTGATCTTGTTCTGTATCTGAGTTAAAACTTCGTATGAACATATGTGTAAAAAACGTTGCTAAAGGATCAGTTTTTGTGCCTTAACAAGAAGCACGTATTGATCTTTCTTTTCCATGCGTAAAGTGCAACACTTTTTTTTGTTCCTCTTCCACAATATCTGGTAAAGGAGAATAAAATAAATTGTGAGCAGCAGGTGAAAGCTGTCGTTTGAATTGTGGAAATTCCTGTTCTTTCCAGTCTCTTGTGTTAAGCAGCAAGGTTAAGAGAAAATACCCATTATTTGTTTCTTCTTTTCCCCTGCATGGGGCTGAAAACCCCTGTGGTTTCCAGATCAAAAGGAAAATATAGTTTCTGCCAGTAGTGCTTTCATACATATACTGTGGAGGAAAAATATCAGTTTGACAGTGTGGTATCTTGACTGTTCTGATGATATTGGTTTTGTCAAAGCTGGGAAAGGTACCAGCATGGCTGCATGATTTTGGATGGATGAAAGTGTCATCCTTCCATAAGGCAGCAGTCTGCATACAGGGATTGCTGGTGTAGTGCAGTTACATGCGCAGAATGGTGTCTTTTTTCTGGAAGAGCTGCAACGTTGAGTGAGTAGTTTTGGTTTATTGATACAAAAATAGGCCTTAGCTGCCATGAAGGGAATGCTTTCGCTATTTTGTCAGTATGCTGCATACATTAATTACTCTTGAATCAATACAAAAAACTGGCTTTGAGATAGGAGGTTTAGAGCAAAAAATGGAAGAACACAAGTGTTTGTGAGCATCAGGGGCCATTGATATTTTGCTGTGACTGAACAGGGAAGATTGCTTCCACTGACACAAGCAGCTGGTCCCTTGTTCTGGTCTCATCTGTCTGTGAGCTAGGGCAGTTTCTGTGTGGGTGGTTAGAAAATTAACCAGATTGCTATTAAACTGAGGTGATCTTGTGGGCTGAGACTAAGCCCTGGGTGCCGAGGAGCTGCTGGATCAGTCTGGTAGCCTCCTGTAACTTCACACTGAGGGGGCTGTTTTGTGCTGCATCAGTGACAGGGCATGGACTTGCCATCCTTTCCTCTGAGTTCACTGATGTGGTTTTAGTATGAGCCCACAAATAGATTTTTCTGCAAAACTGAGATATGGTAGAAGAAGAATAGATACGTAGAAGAAATAGGAGTTAATTAAACTGGTATTGTGGATGATGAAAGCCCCTCATGAAACTATAGGCCTGAGAGTGGTCCTGTGACAGAGAAGCAAGATGACCAGCTCAGGGATTCATCCCTACACACTGTGGCACTGCAGCTGTTCACAGACTCACCAAATGACATACTGAAATGGTGCAAATTAAAAGCTAGCCCTTCAAAAAGCAGAAGTAACTAAAACTTCACCAAAGAACCCATGTACGTGGATTCTACCACTAAAATCTTCACTAGTGACCTACCTGGATGAAAGGTGGTAACAGTAATTTTTCTCCTCTTATATGGACATAATCAAGGAGTCTTAAATGCTTTCAACAGCTATATTTTAATTAGCTTTAAGTGAGGGTGCCTGCAAGAATCCTAGCAGTCTTCTCTTTGTCAATAAGAAAGAGTTTTTTCTAAGGTTTTCTGATCTTTAAATGCTGTAGTCCAGTTTCGCAGTGCAGTAGGAAATTCAGGTCCCACTGAAACTAAAGGGTGGCTAATATGTAAGTGGAGTGAGTTATGTAAACTATGAAAAGAGAAAGATTGAGAAAAAAGGTGCAGCACTTGTTGACTCTTGAGGAAAAATGTGGCTAAATTAGGAGAGCAAAACAGATGTTTTGTAATGATGTTCATGTTTGACCTGTGTACTACAAGGGAGCATTATTTGTAGCCTAGAGTTGGAGCCTTTTATAACCTTTAATGGTTATAAGACAAATCTAGTGAATCTCTTAAATTATAATCTGCTATTCAAACATATTAATGAATACAAAGCTTCAATTAAAGATGAGTAAATTGAAACTAGTGTGTAGGTGTCCTCTTTCCATTGCAGATTTTGAATGGACTTTGGAACTCAGTAGTAATTGCTAATCTGGCCTGCATGTTCAGATTCTAGGCTGGCAGATACCAACAACTTCAAGCTAAAGCTTGGGCTGTGATTTCTTTCATGTTTTCTTGATTGTGTTTATTATATTGGTTTTGTCTGATTTCTAAGGGGTTTTGGTTGCCAGTAGTTTTGCTGTGACAAGAGAGTATCTTAAAGTACCACCTAATGGAGTTAGCAGAGTTGATGAAGCTACAGGCTTCCTTCCTGTTGAAACCAGCCAAAAGAACAGGCCAAACTGAAGCTTATGTTTCTTCAGTGCAGAGCCAGGGGCAGCTCTCTGGAAGGTTTTTTTCCACTCCCCATCAATGAGTGGGGAAATTCTTGCCAACGCAAATGAGATTGAGACCTGCAACTTGCCTCAACATAGTATAGTTTGAGAGGAACACTTCCTATAGAAAAATATTCTGAGTTATATTAGCATGGGATCTTGTTAGTTAAAAAAAATTTGTCTTTATGTTTGAAGTTTTTAAGAGTCTTGGACAAAACAGTATTTCAGTATTGTCTGTGTGACTTCAAGCTGCTGCCTGTTTGTGATAAGGGCAAGTCATCACCTTACACTGTCATATCAATGAATGCTGCAGAGTGCCTGCAGTGACTATACAGACTGTCAAGATTCACTGGTTTCAAAAGCCCTTTCTCATTTTGTTTTACTATTGCCAGCTTCTCTGGCTCTTGTAGCTTTGTTTTCTGGTATTGTATGGATGGACTGGGATTTTAAATTGATTTAGGAGAAGCCTAGCAGTGCAGCTTTGTTTGCCTTGTGAACTTAAGAATTTGTTGTCACTCCTTTATCATCCTTTCTGAACCTCTTGTGCGAATGTAATTGGAAGGAATAGTAGTTTGTTTGCTATTTGTTTATGGGGGAAACTGTGATGATATCATAAAATGAAAGCTTGAGGTCTTTTTTTTTTTAATACCTTGGTTCTTGCCAGTTCCTCTGAAAAGTCCCCATCTGCATTTTTTAATTATGCCTGCCTGTAACCCATGGCTTATTATTTTTGCAGGACAAGCATTAGAAAATTGGGATGAGTAAAAATTGAATTCTTGTGAAATACAGAGCTAAACAGTTACAAGTCCTTTGCTGCTTTATCTGTGTGACACTGTTCATTTTATCCTTCAAAAGTTGGTCTACTTCTATTAACAGGCCTCTTATCTTTGCAAATGCAAGAAATGTATTAGTATGTCAAAGCTGTGAAGAGATATCCGGACTAGCAGAGTTACTTTTTCACCATGCTCTTGTTTAATATTTATTTTCATAAAATAGGTTCTCTGCTTTAGTTTCCTGAAAATACACAATCTCTGGCTATATCTCTGGTTAGAAGATAAACATTGAGATTTAACAGTACTTCTTAATTGTATGTACTTTTTCTATTTTCCTTTTGTTTTTCCTTAATAAAAGGCTATCAGCTGATATCAATATCCAGAAAACATATCCAGACAATATCCAGAAAACACAGTGGGAAGGCAAAATCTGAGTAGAAATTGTTTATTTCTGCACTTCTCTTCTGCTTCTCTGTCCACAGTTTACAGAGAGGGCTTGGAATAGGGATCACACAAGGACAAAATCTTAGTTGCAAGTCCTCTGGATTTTTTATGTGAATTTTAGTCTTGTGTAAAACTTACTGCTGCTGTGGGACTCTTTTTTTCTTCCCAAGTGATGTGAAAAAGACCGTACAAGGCTAAAAGCTCTTTACTCGGCTGGTGCCATGAGGCATCTTTTCTATTCTTTCTCAGCTTTCCTGTTACTTTTCCTTGTCCGCCTTTTTCAGAGCAGGTTACTTAGTTATTTTTTTTCTTTTGAGTAGCTAGTTGTCTTGTTAGTATGTATCTGTTGTCAGGGTTCTTGTAAGGAATTTTAGTTTAAGGTAGGAAAAAGTGGATGATACGTTTCTTTGTAAAGGGTTAGTGATCGTCTTTTAAAGGTTGTAACAGCAGGAAACAATAGGTACTGAGAAGCTGTGAATGCTGGAGACATTTCAACTCTTCCTGGCTTTCCTCTCCCCTTTCCTTGTTAGTCCCCTTCCCCCGAATCTTGTGTGGAGTAAAATGCAGAAAAAAAGATAAGTGGTATTAGTCCCTTACATAACAGCGACTGCACTGATCACATTTTCCTTTCCTTAACAAAAGGATACAGAACAACTAGCACTCTTGTCCTCCTTGAAGACAGTTCATAGTGAAACATGGGGAACCTACAAAAATAGCAATTTTTAAAATTACGTATTATCAGTTTCTTGATAGGAAATCTGTATCTTATTCTAGAAGAAGATAAGTAAGGGAAGCTAACTGGGAGCTAGAGGAATAGCTGCTTAGATATCTGTTATTTTTCTCTACTTGTGCATCAGATAGAGCCTTGGAAGAAAAGCAACAGGAAAACCAAGTTGTATGGGCACCACCATAAGTATTTCTATTTGACTCATGCCTATCAGTGTCTGTTACCTCATCTTAGTCTTGGTGGAGATTATTGGATGGATTTTTGTTTATTTTCTACTACTATGAATTTGGCAGAAAATAAGTGGAAACTAGAGGCTTCCTCCCAAATCTTGCAGTGGTGCTCTTGGGTTTGTGCTTATATGTGTTGGTTTGGGAACTAATAGAGAAGAAAGAGAAAACAACAACTAGTTTTCCATGACTACACTTCACCCTTTCTTTTCCCCCTTTTTCCTGGCAGCTGTCAAAAGCCCTCCACTATTACCCCAGGGATTTCTGCCAGTGTAGTTTCCCAGGTGAAGATAACTGCAGATACAAAGTAAAGCTTTGTTAGCCTAAAACTATGGCAGCCCAGCTGTGAGTCTCTTCCTAATATGGACACCCTTTGTATCTAAGGTTCTCAATTGCCCTTCTAGAGGAGTGGATTGTCAGAAAAGGGGAGTTCTGTGGCCAGTTTTTTGCTTATGGTACTGTGTTAAGTAGCTAAAGGTCTTTTCTTTCCTAATTCTTGGTGGGAGGTTCTCTCTTGGTGTTGTCCTACCAATCTTTCTGAAACTTCTCCACTGCCTTTCAGTTCAGGTGCTGTGTTTTGACAGAGTTGTTTCCAATTATAGCTGCTATCAATTGAAGGAAGTGGTTTGCTGTTATTTACCCTTTTTATAGCTTCTCTAGAACTTGTATGTTTCCTCCTTCCTCTTAATCCTACAGGCCTACATTGTTGCTTGTTTGTAACAGCTGCCAGAAGCAGCTTTGTGTGATTGGGCTAGGTTTTTAACTTTTTCAATGTTTATTCTAGTGCTAAGGTAATGTAAAATCAGAAAAGTCTGATTTAGTGTTGAGTAGAAACTTGATTTTTCTCCCCCCTCCAAGATTGTCCTTAGGAAATGTTAAGGGTGTGATTTGTAGATCAGTCTAAGTTGGCTCTGCTTCTTTCCCTGTGTTCACTCTGACATTCATCTGACTCAAAGCTAAACTAGCAGAAAATTAACATGACATTATTCCCTGTTCTGATTTTGCTCCCTGAACTGGCTTGCTGGAGAATCAGACGAGTGCCAGAATTGGGCACTCACAGGAGGGGAGGGAGAGGGGGAATGCATGCCTGGGAACAGGAGGAATGACAGTGACAGTATTGAATTGTTTTGTAACAGCATATTAAGGAGTGGCTGAAAAACCCAGCCTTACTGTCATTAAAATATTATGAGTGAAGGATATATTGGTAAACAAGCGAAGTCCTTGAATGAGATGAAAAAGGAATTTATTTTTTTTGCCAGTCTGGCTTCCAGTAGGTATTTACGCAAACATTGGATCTACCAGTGGCACCTCTCCCATCAATTAAAGAAGTTGTTTAAGTTTTGTAAGGGGTGGAAGAATGGAAAAGAAAATACTGAGCCAGCCCAGAAGTAAAGGAAATTGTTCAATCAGCCCAGAAGTAAAAGTGTGTGTCAGACACAATCCTCCGTGCTCCTTGATCAGGAGAGAGTACCATGAGGGTTGCTGGGAAATTAAATCAAATCTCAAAGTTCATGAGATAACTCATGAGATGTTTCTCAAGGCGTAAATGAGAAGGAAGTAGAAGTTGCCCTTTAGTTACTCAGTTTATCTTTAGGGAACAGGAGGGAAGTTGGAGCTCGTGGTACTTGGCTGCTTAGTTATCTAACTGCATATTCCCTGACCCAGCTGCTTCAGACCTCTCATTCTGCTTGCATCTGTTTCTGTGGGCATTAGGACCACGGGGCTTTCTAAGCAGTACCCAGGTGTCTGATAGTGGGTACTGTTTCGACTCTTCGGTAGTGATAGGTGATGTCTTTGTACTGTGAAAAGTGCAAGTGTTTTCAAAATGAATGGTGTGCTTCCAAAGAACGGGTGGATATTTTTCTTTGCTCATTAGCCTCTTTCCACCTACCCACCTCTATGGAATGGGAGTTAACCATAAGAGATTTCACCATTTTGGAGTGTGCAGGACAAAGTATTAGTGGTTATGCCAGAGGAGAGTGAAAGAGTTGCATTTGATGGTTCCTTGAGGCTTGTCCTACTGTCGCAGTTTCACAGGTAATTGCAAAAACTTTAAAGAGTGCCAAAATGAAAAAAGGAGAGTTTATTTTGGATTAGAAGCCTAGCAAGAAAAATTCAAGGAATTTTCTTTAATAATTTTGGTCATTTTCTCAGGAAAACATGGGTGAAATGAAGTACAGCAATGCACAAAACTGAAGATCTATTCTATTCGATCATCAAGCATATCTTTTAATTGTATGTTTGGTTATTACTGTATCTTTGAGCTTGCTGTTCTCAACAGATGACCCCTATGAATAAACTCTTGGGTGGAGATGTCCCCAGATCCTTAAAATAACCAAAACTGTTTGCCTCTGTCAGAACAAATCTGCTTTATATTTCATTAAAATGAGAGAAGCATATGACTGATTACATTAGCCAATCATTTTCTACGCAATCAAAATTTTTGCCTTAGCAAAAAACATGATTTTCTTTCACTTCTGCCTTTCAGTTTGATAAAATTTACACCGTGACATGTATACATTTTAATATACTGACTTTGTTTTCTGGATTGAAGTGTAGTTATGAATGTTTTGAAATGGTTATTATCTGTAATGAAACATTTTAATTGAGGATTAGCAAAAAGAAATATGCTCTGTGTGAATCATGTTCAGACAAACAAGAGACTATTTTCTTTGAAAAGCTTGAGAACCTAATTTTTTGCCTGGATATTCTGAACAAAGTGATTTTCAATTAGGCTTAATAATTCATTGAATCTCTTCATTGAATTTCTTCACTTTTTAAATGAGTAAAAGGAATTGGTAGTTTCTTGCCACCAATATTTTAACCTTTTTTTTTTTTAAGAAGCCTGATTTGCGCAGTTGTTCATAAGGGAGAAGTTTTTTTTATTTCTTTCATTTTTCTTCAACTGTTAGGGAGAGTGATGTTTTAAGTATCTTTGCTTTGTTAAGGGACCATGATTATAGCTTTCAGGTATTTGGTTTTTACCTTTCATGTCATGCATAAAAAGCAGGCATTTGCTTTTATTTGAGCAAATAGCAAGTGAGGAACATGAGTCTGTGTGTTCATGGAGAAGTGTACTCTGATAATATGTTCTGAATTTTTTACTCCTCTTTTCTTGGTTAGGATCATGTGTGATTACTTTTTTCCTTGACAAAAAAAGGGACTTTTTTGTTTTTATTATCCCTGACATGCAAAATACATCATACAGCTTCATGTAGGTAGCAGTTTTCTCTTGGCAGCTTGGACTTAAAGAATGAAATTTAAGATGTTGAAAATAATTGGAATTAGAAGGGGGAGAGTCTGAATTTTGAGTTTTACTATGCTGGGGTCTAATGTGTTGAGGTAGATAAAAGTTTTATCAGAGCAGCCAGTAAAACTTAACTTTCAAGAGCAGATGAAATTGCCAAGAACTGGATCAGCAAGTCATTGTAGGCAGGCATGTGGACTTTTTATGTTGAGAATGTTGTAGTTTTATACAACACTTGGTAGGATTTGTAGCAATATAATTTAAAGGAATTCAACAGAGGGTAGTCAAAGCCGGTTTCTAGTAGGCATTTTTAACTCATCTGTACCTCTCCAAAGATCTGCTGTTTAACTGGGTATCTGCTATGCAAGCTTTTTTATCCTCATTAGTGGGTTGTTTCTCAGGACCTTTCTTCTCCTTTATTTATTTACCTGAGTGTTCTACAAGGGAATCTGCACTGTGCTCTTTCTACACCTGTTTTTAGCATTTTCTTCCAGCCTACAGTGCCTGACCTATTTCACACTACATCTTTACTTGGTTTGGTCTTGCTGACTGTGGCAAGATTGCTCTTTAACAGATGAGAGATTAGACAAAAAGGGATATAGAGAAATTAAAGTGTTGGTTTCTGAATATATGTTATTGTTCACTGGTAGAATGTGCATGAAGAAATGACAGGAATCAGTAAGAGAAGAAACACTCTGCCAACTCCAGTGGTTTTGCAGTGAGCTGCATGGTGCTGCCCAGTACTGAAGTTAGAATTTCAATATTCTTAAAACATAATCTTTTGTTCTTCAAGGCTGAAGAACATAGCTGACATAACTTCTGATTATTTTGAATGAAACAACGTGAAAGAAAGGAAAATAAATTGTACTGATAAGAATTTCTTTCTTCCTTCTTTCAGACTTTCTTCTGAAGTCTTCCAGGAGACCAGAGCCCATTTATATGTGGTCATCTATATTGATGACTGCTTCTTACTTTTAAAACTGAAATTCCAAAGACTTCCAGTCAGCTTCATGCTGCTGCTGACTACAATTAATCTAAAATTACATTTGTCATAAAGTTAAAAATGTAAAACTACCCAACTGAATGTTTGGTGTTCTGAAGGGTTTTCACAATTGAGTGATGAAGTACCAGTCTAAGCTAATGCATCGCCATGGCACTCTGGTGGAAGTTGTTATCTTTATGAATTTCCAGATAGCTGTACAACTCAGTTACTTTGTTCATGCTTCATGCCTTACTTCCCTTGCAATTTCAGGAGACTTAATTCAAATTTGGAGGAATTTAGTGGACAGATGAATTGGTTTTCTGTTCTTTTACCAGATTAATGGGTATTAGCACAGTTGCTGACAATGGAGTAGTTTGTTTCAACTCCTTGGAGATTCATTGAAAGCTTGAAATCAAATACGTGTGATCTTCATATTAATTCAGTATTTCAGACTGTATTCTCATTGCAAAGGTCTTGGCTCTTGCGAGACCAAGAATTCTAGAAAGTGCCTAAAGTCAGCTAAGAGTTTTATTTTCAAAGGCCCAAGTGTCTTTAAACGTTTGTGTGAAGATGGTGGACTTGAGAAACCGACTTTTTTATGGTTTCTGTAAGCGATATTGACATGGGTAGTTTTGCTGATGGTAACAGTAGGTGGCTTTATTTATAACAAGCATCATGCTAGTTGGCTTTGAGAGTTCAGCAGTCATTCTGCTTGTTCCTGTCACTGGAAATAATACAATGCCAGTCTAAGAATTCCCTCCTGTTGACGAAAGAAGTATATCTTCCCCTACACGTGGGCTTTTATTGGCACTTTTCGGGTACCTCTTCTAACTGGCTCCATTTGCTACAGACAAATTCAGGCTGCTAGATAATCACTTTCTGATCACCTAGCAAATGGACTTCCCCTTTTCAAGTGTCCAGTGAGCGGAAGATCCAGGCAAATTTTTGTGATGACGAAAGGAGAATAAAGCTCTTCCGGCAGGTGGCAGCAGCAACCTGTTGAGCCTGGCTCAAGGTGACTTGGAGGTGTGAGGGCATGGAAAACTGGCTGGTAAATGATAAATAGATAAAGAAACTTCACTGAAGGTAGCTTGCTAGCTTTTAATAGATAATGTCCTGTTAAACAATTTTTCTCAGGCCTTTGCACAACAAGACGTGTTGCAGGACACTTGTCAAAAGAGCTCTGGAGTGATGTTTAGAAAGGAGCCCCTCTGAGTGACAGCAGGCTGCTGTTGTTTGCTCAGTTACTCATTGTAGGATCTTCTGAGAAGGTAGATTGGTTTAGGCCCGTCTGTGTTACCATAATGGTACAGTAAGATGTATGTAAGAGGAAATATGCATTTTTTATTAAACTTTTTGTGCAAGGTAAGCAGGTAGTATGTGTGTTGGGTGATATATTTGGTCACATCAAAATTCATTACTCTTTATCAGAGTAATACAAGACCAGGTAAGGTGTTAGAACAAGTGCCTAAATAAAGTATGTTTGTGGGCTCCCACAGCCTACAGTTTGACCATGATTTTATTAGAATTTATAATGTAACCGTAGTGCAGTGAAACTTGACCCCTCAAGAGGTGTGTTCAGACCAGATGAGAAGCCAGACTGCTGTCTCAAAACTTCAGTGTGGTGTTTCCTTCATGATATGGGTTACTGTAGTTATACCACAGGATGATCAGTAGTTTGGGGTCATTTGGGCAAGGTCTGACAAATGCACTGCTTATCATTCTTTTGTGTCTCTTGATTGCTGAAGAAGTGCATGCTTCTGGCTAGTTTTTATTTTAATAGATTTGGAAGTGCACAACCTTAACTCCTGGGAGGGGATAAGCAGTAGAGCAAGAGGCAAAGGGCAGAAACTGATGCAGAGGAAGTTCCACCTGAACATGAGGAAGAACTTCACTGTGAGGGTGACTGAGCACTGGAATCGATTGCCCAGAGAGGCTGTGGAGTCTCCCTCCTGGTGATATTCAAAAACCATCTGAACACAATACTGTGCCATGTGCTCTAGGATGATCCTGCCTGAGCAGGGAGGTTGGATGACCCCGTGTGGTCCTTTCCAACATGACTGATTCTGTGCTAAGTTGTATTCAGGTGAGAGGGGAATTCCATCTTAATTAAGCCTGTGTCAGTGTTTGACACTATAGTCATTCCTGCTTGAGGTTTGGTTTTGTTTTGTTTTGTTTTAAATTAGTCCAGAAGTCAGCAGGCTTTCATGTATTATTGTTACTGGTTTGCCGTGTTGTAATATCTGTTGTGATGTAAATAAGAATCAAAATATTAAACAAGACCTGTTCCTCATGACCCATCTCTAAGAAGGACCCTGTCCAGCCATGGCTAGATAGAGTACAGTGTGTACTTGGTGTTAAAAATTCTTCCAAATCAGTACTATAAGGGTTATTCTTCAATTACAGTATTTCTTATCAAAAATTCTGAACTGTACCTTGAATTAAATCTGATTATAAACATCTGGAGTTAACAGGTGAAAAAAAATACATTTATTCTTTACTCTCCAAGTTAATAGTGTTAAAAATGTCTCATGGATGCTTTGAAGCAAGTTCGTAGAAAGAAGCTACAAAAGTTGGACATAGCTATTTGATATATTTTAAATTTAAATGTTTGGAATGATACATTTAATTTATTGATTTTTCTGATATGTGTTCAGAGACTTGCCTAAATGTGAAGTGTGTATGTGTGAATCCGATATAAAATGAAATAATAGAAGGTTGCCAGAATTAGTGGTTCTTTTCTTTTAAGAAAAAGTAAAAGCATATTTTCTTTCAATTTTAACTGCAATACTCTCAAAAATTGTGCTGTAACCAGCAGGAAGTAGAAGGTTGTGTGCCAGGGATGCTTCTTTTGAACGTGGTTCAGACACATGTGTGCTCCCTGTGTGTGTGGAGTATGGCTCCATGCCATGCTAACATGATCTAAACCAGCTTCTGTCGGGAAGCTTTATCCATGTAGTCGTAAACCTGAGTATTTGTATGCCAATAGCTTGTGCCCAAGATAGAAAGTGCTTATATCAATAGAGCACAGCCAACAAGGATTCATCCCTTTTAATGGCCTTGTAGACATCTTTTTGAATAAACTTGGCGTAAAGTAGGTCACTGACAAAAGGAGGGTCTTGTCCTATTGCTGCTGAAGCTTAAAATATTACCAAGGAGCCAGGGTGTAGCCCTTACACAAATGAGATAGCCAGTATTGTGAGATGAGTTGTATTGTTTTAGTCTTGTTACCGTATCAGAGCACAGAAAATTTTCTTCCATACAAAGGTGCTGTAAATATTTGTTACCATCATAGTTAACAGTTTATTTTTCCATTACAGTCCTTCTTTACCATTGCCTAGGATTTGTTAAGAGGACAAATGCAGTTACATTTTGCCCCTTTGAAGGATGGAGATCCAAGATCAAGTTTTGTGTGTGAACTAGTGAAAGAAACAGTAAATGATAAAATACACTTCTTCCACAGACAGGAAATTATGGTGGTGGGGGAATGGGGGGAGTCAGTTGAAACTTGTGTTTTAAATGAGTTTCTAAGAGAATCTCTTGTAACCCTTGCATTGAATTTCTTGAAAAGTAGGTGGAAACCTCCTTTTTATTTCTTTTTTTAAAACATGCTTGTGAGGTAGTAGTTAGTATTCCCTTTTATTCTGTGGTAGCTGGATAATGCACTTAATCAGGGAATGCCAAAACATTTAAAGACCAAGAGTATAGTTTCATGAGCATTTCTTTCCATGTCAGCACTGGCATGGGCTGCCCTGACCTTAGCTTCTTATTCCTGCCTTGCCCCTCAGTTGTGCTCGTGTAACTAGTTAATGTGCCAGGTGGCTTTGCAGCAAAGCAGATTGTGGAATTTACCATCAGAAAAATATTATTTTTAACCTGGATCGATTCCCTGACTGGCCTCACTGCTCAGCTGCACAAACAGTTGTGCCAGCACAGCTGAGGAATGAGGACTGCTTAAGCTGGTACTGTAGTGGAAAAAGTGCTGTGAAACTATAGCTTAATCTGTGTATTCTAGGTACAGTTGTACTATGCTGGCAAAATATTCTTCACATAGATACAGATTTTGTTAGCACAGTTTGACTGTGGAATGAAGAAAAGGATAATTGTGTGTTTTGCTCTGATATATTTATGTTGTCAAAATACGTCTATAAAACCTGTCTTGACAGTTCTGTGTAAAATTTATTATTCTTTATATAAACTGATTTGAACTACTATGGATCATTAAAAAATTGAAGAACTGTAAAATCAAGACACCCTCTGCTTTTCTATGCTGTCGGCTTGGAATATATGTAATGCTGAGATAGTTGCTTCCATCTTCAACAACACTGGTGTTCCTGCAGTTCATTCAACCTTTATTTTTGAAGATGAGAGCAACAGAAAGTCTTAGAAGAAATGAAATTCACAGTTTTTAGTAGATATTATAAGAAACTTAAAGATCTGAAGAACAGATTTAAGATTTCAGGAGATAATATGCAATTTGTTAAGAATTCCTTCTTATGTAGCTGTGGGTCTTTGCTGAATCCTTGTAGCTATGGGTCCTCTTGGGAAAGAAAGCATAACAATGCTTTCATTCTTTGTCCTGAAACTTTGGCTCTCCTGTTATTTGTCAAATGTCCTGCACACAGACAATTCAATCCTTTAATTTCTTTTCTAATTGGATTTTTTAATAATTTTAGATGTCAGCTTCAATTCTCAGTCTCATGTTATAAATGGGTGGGAGGAAGGCAAGTATTTTCCCTTACTCGGACTAGTTAGTTAGAATTTTGTGATGCTTTACTTTTAAATTTTGTATTTCTGCATATTGGCATGCATAGTACACAGTATAGAATAAAAGAGCTGATATTACTTTTCTTTGTATACAGGTATCATTCTGCTGAGGTGGTCTTCCTTCAGTCACGTGTGCCTAACAGTGTATTTATAGGATTAAAAAAAAATGCTGCAGTATTTAATGGTTTTTACTCTCTAAGTTGGCAAATATCTAAGCTCTTGTGTGGCTGTAAAACAGTTTCATTTATTTCATTTGGTAATGAGTCTTTGGAATGCTTTCTACCCAATTGCATTTATAAATATCCTTCTGGAGTGGACTTAAATACATGCACAATGAGAAGTCTTAGGTTTTGAAACAAACTAGCATTCAAAATGCTTTTGTTCAGCATTACTTATCATGTAATGTTGAAGTTGAACAATTACAAATCAATTGAGACATCAAAGGTAATGTTACAGTAGAAATTTGTGCTTTGGGTATTCCTTTTAAGAGTTCACTATCCCTATGGCAACAACTGCAAAGAGCTTTTTCTAATTATGCAAAGTTTAAGGTTTCATTAAAGTGGAGGGGGGGGAAAGCAGCTCCTAAACTTCTACATTTTGTGGCTTGGAAAGGAAGCACAAATCTGTTCTTTGTAGACAGTTTTTTTTTGCTGACTATTTGTAGCTTTCCTATGCACTGAAGAGAAATTTTAATATAAGGGTAAGCTTACTGATCTGTGCAAGAGTGAAATTGTTCCAGTCATTGATATTTGAGAAAATTATGCAGTAGTTGGGAAGCTGTAAAGACAACTCATGCAGAATTTCCTCTGACGTTGGAAAAAGGAATATGGGCAATGCATTTCGCTGTAATTAATAGTGGTTTCCTTTGCTGAATCTATAAGAAATACATTTCTAACGTCCAGTATTGTTTGTAATGGAATTTTAAGTTACAGGAAGAGCTGTTTTTTGTATCTCTTGTAAATTGAGATACAAGGAATACTTTTCTTAAAAGACAAGTTACATATATTGTAGAGTTCTAAGTAATTAATTGTTAGATTAGTTTTTGCTCTGAAACATTATAGTGGGTAGAATGTGTTTTATTCTACTATTACATACACTAATTTTACTATTAACTCGTGCATAGGAGCATTTCATAATTCCTCATTCTAAATTCATATGACTGAAATGGAGTGTTCACAGAAGGTTTTATTGTTCTAGAATATGTTGTTTTGTTTTGTTCCTGAAAGATACAAGGCTTCTCAGGTTGGTGGTATTGGTGGCATTTAGGGTTCTTTTGACTGAGCTGTCAATCCTGTTAGGACTCACTGCTGATAAAAAGGGATTGATTTTACTATAGCTGAAACAATGAAGGAAGTGAAAATATTTCAGAATATATTTTAACATAGTGAAGTTAAATGGCTCTAGAATTATTAATTTATTTATTATGACAAATTTATTCATTCTTTGGAAGACTGAAATCAGTCATGCATTATAAATGTATCTAACTCTCATTGGTATAAAAGAGCACAGTATGGTCAAAATTCTTGCTGTGATTGATGTCTTGAAAATTCCTGGTGTGATTTATTTGGTTACTGTCACACCTAAACTGCTGTATCTGTCCTCTGTGCCTCTCAGTGAAAGGATTAAGATGTCTTGGTCAGTGTCATTGAAACTACTGCAAAATAATAGTGGGAGTGAGGCCTCCTCAGTGGTTCAATCACTGAGGGAACTGCTGTTTTAAGATGTGCAAAAGAGTACCCTGACAGTGTCAATACAGCCCTGAGGATACAACATTTCCAGTGACAGATCACTGACATTTCTTACAGCTTGAACATAGCTTTTAGGATAAAGTAGAAGGACATTCAAGCTTTTGTTCTGAGGACTTCTTGTATAATTACCAAAAGAGATTTTATGTCAGTCTTTAGACTTATTAGTAGACTCTCTGGAAGATCTGTAGGATAAGAGGAAGCCAGAGCATTTCAAATATTTTTAATCTTTTTTTTTTTGTTTCCACATAAGGAATTAACTATACCACCTCATTTAAAATAACTAACCATTTATTTGCGACATGGTGGTAACTTCTGTTTTATGGAAAGTGTAGCAGTTTCCATTCCTTGTTGGTGAGAAGCAGCTTTTCAGGGCAGTAAGGGGAAAATGAAGTTTAGAAGTCCATCTGAAAACATTTGGTTTTGGTTTGGATTTTTATTTTTTTCCTTAGTTTCATAATGACTGGTGCCAGTAGCAGCTCATAGTAGCCCTTTTTGACACCTATATGCTTTTCCATTTGCAAGGCTTACTGTTCTCGTAACCAATAGATGGCCATCCTGCATTTATTCAAAAAGGCGGAGCAAGATCTGCCAGCTGTGATGACACGGGAAGATTTGGAGCTCGACAATTTTTTCTGAATTTCAGTATATGATATTGAAAAAGCTTTTCCACTGTCTATACTGGCATGAAAACTTCCCTGCTGTGCAAATAACGTTAGCAGTGGCTTTGATTTTTGGCATTAAGATGTTTGGCATTTTAAAATTTCAGTTTCAAATATTTAAATGTGTTCTCTGTGATGTCTAGAGAGGACATGTGTCTGGGCTAAAAAGAAATAAGTCTTACTCAAATGGAACCAAATTCCACCGAGGTATGTGGGCATCTAGTTAGTGGAGAGGGATCTAAAGGTCTGGAAAAAAAGTGTTGGGACACACAGAAGCTACTGATTAAGGATTTGCATAGAGCCCAACAGTAACAGACAAATACTTGGCACAGATGTTTGAATTTAGTTTGGACTCAGTGTCACAAATTGCACTGAGGTCTATAATTTTTCCTGTTGCTCTTTCTTCTAGCTTGTTCATACCCGTAACTTTAATTTCTCCCTGTGTATTTTTCCCACTTCAATTCTTATGTAGGCAGGTGTCAAACCTGAATGGTTTTTTCTGTGTTCTGTGGAAGAGGGAGATGTGGGAGCTGTGTGTATTATACATGTTAAAGTAGAGAAAAAGTACTTCTATACCAGTTATTGTATTTGCTTAGATACCTAGCTTTACTTGATTTATAATACAACTGCTGGTGCAAAAGCACTGTAAAAGCATCAAGTTAATTAACCTTGTTTTTAAAAAAGCATCTTTCAAACAGCAGCTATGAATGGGCTTCTCAATATGTACTTCTCAATAAGTGAACTTGTCGAAGGATAAGCAAAAGGGCTTTTCAAAGTGAACATAAGAAATAGCACAGGCAGCATGCTGTAGGATGTGATTATTCTTTCTCTTCAGCACTTGTGAGGGTGCATCTGACAGCCTTGAGCCTGCCATTGCAAGAAATGCTGATAAATATGAGCAACTTCAGCTGAGGGAAATAAGATGGTTAGCCACATAAGTGAAGAGGCTGAGGAACCTCAGCATGCTTAATGTGGGGAAGAGAGTTCTAAAGATGGACTCTTGTACAGAATTACAGGCAAGATGGGGCAGGAATGTCTTTCTCAGGTAGCAAACAAAATGACAAGTGATAGATTGCAAGAAGGGAATCCCAGTTGGGTATAAAGAATAAGTTGCTCTTAGTGAGTGTGATTAATCAGTGAAGGAGATTTCCAGAAACCTAGTGGAATCTCCATCCTTGGAATTTTTTCAGAATTTGACCGCCCAAGGCCTCATACACCTGGTTTAAACCTGAAGTAAAGTCCTGCTTTCAATAGTGTTTGGAGCTATTGACCTCTGTCAGTACCTTCCAACCTGAGTTTGTCGGTAATTCTATGAAGGTAGAGTTGGTTTTTATTACAGAATATTCAAGAATCATAGGCCCTAGTTTAGAAAACATTCTAGATCAATACTGTTTTATCTGGGATGATGTTGGAAGTGCTTTGAGACAGAGCAGCCTTAGATTATATAGTTACAGCTTTTTTGAGGCTCCGTGAATTGAGATTACTGCTTCCTAAAATCTGCTTTTACATGTTTCTTAGAAATGCTTTTGTTTTGTTTTTTTTAGGCAGTCGCTGCTCTTGTGCACCTGTTCTAGGTGTAGAATTGGTTTAATGTGTAGTCCCATAGGGTTATAATAGGAGTGGAATATAAAAATGATCCAGTCGTAGCACTGATCCAATGCTGGCTGTTGAAATAACAACACATGGCCTGTAACTCACTCCTGCAATTCAGCTTTTGGTCTAGCCATGCTTACAGGGTCTGTAATTCAGATTCTTAATTACAGTTCTTGGGAAGCAGGTGTAATTTATGTCAGCCTACTTCTTTATTTCTTTCAGTTTTGCGGTGAAGTCTTTGATTTCAGAATAATGCATTTTCAGGCTTTCTGCTTGATGGGCTCTTCCAGTCTGCTGGATGTGATATAGTTGAATGTTTCCAAGATGGTTTGAGCTTATACAGCAGCTCGTCGCTGCTGAAATGCAAAAAGAATACCAAAAAAGAAAGGTATTATCTTCTAATAGCTTGATCTCTTGAATTTGTCATGAAGAAGAGGTGGACAAATATCATGGCCAGAGCAAGAAAGAGGGCAGAATTGCCGGGTCTGAGAGCAGAATGGTGAGAAAGGCAAGGTATACTGAGGATTTCGGTCTGTTCAGCTTTCTCACATAGTTTCACCCTTAATCTGTAAGCATTCTTTCATTAGGAAAGAAGCATGCAAGGGTGACTGTTGCTGCCACACAGTTAACTTGCATCTCATAGTCTTCGCATAGGGGAAGATTCATGTGATAATCGTATCCTTACAGTGAGTGAGAATAGTGATTGTGGACTTGTGGTCTTCAGGGAAGCTAAAGAAGGTGGTTCTGTGCTGTGCTTTCCTGACTAAGGCGGCTTCTTTGCCGGCCTTGTGCCACAGGAGGCAGCTGACAGATCTAATAATCTGAGTTCTGAAGCTTCGCTGTTTGCATCTGGAACGATGAGTGGCCTTTACCCCTGATTTGAAAAGGCTCATAGAGATTTCAGACATATATATTGAAAGGATTTTTTTTTCTACTTTTTTCCCAAAAGAAAGTAGGCCAGAGTGTTAATTCTGGAATTACTTTGAAGAGTTGAAAGACAGAAGACTTTTAGTTGGCTGAACAGCCAGCTTTCATTTGTATTCAAGCCAGTAGATTTTTGTCTAAATATTTAGAAGTATCATTTGCTTAGGGCACTTAATGGAAGGCCTTAAATATTTTGTTTTGGTAAAACTTTAACTGTTTTGTGTTAGTATTTGTTGTTTTTTAATTAAGAAAGAACAAAGAAGAAAAGTGAGATGAGTGTTACTTGTGGAGTCCTTAATCTGTGGATGAGCACAATTCTCTCTTTAGCAACTAATTTTTTTTCTTTTTTGCATGCATATAGATTTTGCTGTAAATGATGCTCTTAGTTTGGCAGTCTCAATTATAAGAAAGGTCCCGCTTTTGAGACGTTAGAATCAGTATCATTACCATCCTGGACCAATTATTTGTGTTACGTGAATATTTTTAGGTGATTTTAATTGATGTGAGTGAAATTTTCTTCCTTGAATATGAATATAAAAAATAAGGGGCTTTTTGCATATAGATCATGGAATTGAGAGTGCTTTCTGAAAGGAGTATCTGGAAAGTAAAGGGAATACTTGAAGTTACTCTTCAACTTTGTGGATTTCTTGTGGCTTTTTTGTGACACATGCATTCATTACTTTGTGAATACCAGAGAAAGTGTAATTTGATCATCGAGCCACGTTTGGTAAATACCAGTTTTGTGGGGACAGCCTGTTCTATCCATAGGGGAAAAGGTCCCTGCCAAAAATCTAAAAGCTTTCTCTGTTATTTGGTTGTCTGTTATTTTGCTCCAGAGGACTAAAATACAGATGTGCGTTATTTGTGACATGACAACATCTGTATCTGTGTTAGTTGCTGTAGTGCTTGGTTAATAAGGTTTCAGACTGCACTTTTGATGAAATATGGCTAAATAATTAAAAACTTTTGATAGATGATTTTGCAAAACTGTCTCTAACATATCAGTGAAACATTAAAATCTGATGTGATGCTCACAGTCTGCTGCTGCTTAGCAGCTGTTCCAATACTTAAGTCTGGTATATATGAAATAGATTTTTTTTGTTCTGTTGTTTGATGCTTTCTTTAACAGTTCAAAGCTACTTCCAGTTTTTCTGTAAATGGTGTATTTTAACACATGCCTCCTAGGAGGAAGTTGTGTGGTCTCATGGCTGTACATGTCCGCAAGGGAGAAGTAAACCAGCTTGTTTCTTCCACTTCTAATTCAGTGCACACACTATGGGTTGCTGATGATCCATTAAATGCTTTGTGCTATGTCTTTCATGGAAATGGGGTCACAAATTCCACCATCAAGCTTCCAGCTACGTTTGTGTGTGCTGTCAAAGGTACCTTTTTATGTACAGGTAACTGTACTGTCCAGGAAAGAGCACTGAAAATGAAAGGCGGTGAAGTTGTTTTGCTCTTAAATCATGTGGTTTGTAACTTGTTGTAGCTTACAGACTTGCTCAAAATATTATTGCTCTAGTTATCCTTGATATCTTTGCTTTTCTCTAAGCAGATAATCTCCCTAAAGCCAGTTTACTGCTCAGGAATTTTTCACTTTTCTTTTGAGTGATGTTTTGTATAAACCAGGCATTCTCAAAGTAGTCGGTGAATCACAGTGAAATGCTGTATGAATGTGGCTTCAGCAAGCTGAATGGAGGTTTGTTGTGCACATTGTATGCAAGTGCTGGCAGAGCCCTTGCTGTAAATTTTTACAAAATGTTAATATTCTTCTCAAAGTGCCTGCTTAGCATATGAGGAATCAGAGACTTTGACCCTGTGACCTGGGAAAATTCCTGTTGTTTCAACAAGTTAGAATTGCTGCTATGTTTTAAAATGAGATCAGCAAGGAGGCTGCATTGGTGAGAGTGTTTGGAAGATGATACAATTCAGAAATGTAGAGTTTTGCCTACTGCAATACGAGAGAAAGATGATGAATGAGCTGGAGTATGATAAGAAGAGAGAAATTGTCTCTTTGGTTGCGTTCCAGTGTGTTAAATTCAGAGCATGCAGCTCTCTTCCTGGCAGTACTGTGGAGTTCCTGCAGGATGTTAGGTGAGACTTGAGCGATGTGTGTGTGAAAGCACGTCAGTCTTAGCTGTGATGTTACTAATATTTTTACTCTTAACTTCCCTGTGCTTTATGATTTTTTTCTGCAAAAGTCATGTTATTTTATATGTATTTAAAACATTTTCTCAGTTAAATCACCATTAATATAGGCTGCTCTGTAGTAGATATATCAACTGTTGAACAATACACACTGGTTTTAGATACAAATGAAAAGAAATTAATGGAAAACAAGATATATTTAAAGAAGGTACTACTACTGGAGTTTGGCTGTTATTATGTGAATGAACTGGCATTACAGTTACATGTAACTCAGAGTATCACAGCTATTAATTTGCCTTTGGTACAATCATGCTTTTTTGAGGCCTTTTATTCAGTTACTGCCAGTTGGTCTGGCTTTTCATTTGTAGAATATGATGAACAGTACATAACATGGCTACAAGGGCAAAGACCCAGCAGCAATATTCATAAGAACGTTATTGTTCATAGTAGCCTTATTATAGCAGGAAATGAGAATTTAAAATAATTTTTTAAAATTGCTGTTGTTGGTCTAATATACCTACTGTCAGAAGTTTCATTTTAAAATTTGGTAATGAGAATTCCTCAAGCTCGAGGCCTCTCTTGCTGCGTGAAATGTTATTGTATCTCATTAGCTGAGTTAGAAACTTAGTAAAATATGTTTCCTTCCATGGGCTGAGGTTTTTGCTCAGTGCCGCAACTGCATTCAGAAGCATTGCCAGTGATGCCCTTGCTGCAGTAGTAACAACCTTTGGAGAAATAGAATAAATGAAGGATGGAGAACTCTCTTGGCTGGTTGGCTCTATTCTCGGAATTACTAAGAAAACAAGATCAATTTAAGTCTTAGTTTCCTCCAAATCATTATTCCAGACCTGGATGATTTTTCCCCAGCTCCTGCTTAGGGCTAGAGTTAGCCTTATATCCTGTATGTTCTGTTAGATCCTTATAGTTAACCTTGTACTTTTATCCTCAGTAAGAGGATGGACTGAACTGTCAGCCTTTAGACAACTTCTGGCCACTTGTATTGGTCATTCAGGTGGCGCTACACTGACACCTTTTGAATTTGTTCCATCTGCTTGTCTAAGCGACAATTCAGTTACCTACTTACCTCATTTAGTCACATTCAAGAGACATAAAGGGAACAAGGGAAAAAATAATAGACCGTACTTGCCAAATGTAAACATCTTCCAAATAAGAACATGTATGTTTTGATTTGAATTTTGAACAACTGGAGAAAGTGTCAAAGGTACAGCTGGACCTGAACTTGAAATGTGTGCTTTGTTTCTTTTTATAGTCACGCAAACATTTGAGAACCAGGTTTTCTTGGAGTATGACTTGCAGATCTTTGCTTCTGTATCTTTGCTTTCTGACAGTGGATGCTGCTCTTGCTGGGTTGTGCTGCAGTGACCAGGTTGTGCCAAAATGAGTCACTGTATAGATGGGACTTGCAGAGCTAAGAATATAGAAATTTAAGTTAAAAAGTAAAGAATAGAGAATGGTTCCATGAAATCAGGCAAATACTTAGAAAATCTTCCTTGTAGGATCAGGAAACAGCCTGTACATTATGTGTACCTAAGAAGGAAAGAGAGATACAAATGTCTTAGGAATTTTTCCCATAAGTTAATGTTTTCAGTCAAAACAATAAGAAAGATTCACCATAATTTAGAAATTATTTGGGACAAGCTTTTTTTGTTTCTCACTTTTTATACACTAGGTGTGCTATCAACAACGTTTTAGGCCAATATTATGCACAAGACATTTTTTTTTCTCTAGGGAAAAATGTAATGCAAATACTAGAAAATGGGACACATCATATAATGTGAATAAGACAACAATTGGCATGTCTTGTTACTGCTGGGATTTCTGTATGTTTTTCTTAATTTAATTGTGTGCATTTAATTTGCTATACAGCCTGACTTCAGCAACATCATATAATTGTAGGAGGAAAAAATTCTGAAGGCATTACTTAACTGCATCAAAATCCAATTAATTATCCTTGGTTTGGACACCACTGATACAGAATGTTTTAGGTCTGAAGGGGCTTGAAAGATCAGAAACACCTTTCAGAGGTTCACATTGCTCAAAGTTCTACCTAACCTGTTCATGAGGAGTGAGCCCACAACTTCCCTGGGCAGCCTGTTCCAGTGTCTCACCACCCTCAACACAAGTAATTTCTTCCTTATATCCAATCAAATATATGCCCTTCTAATTTAAAATTATTACCTCATCTTCAGGGGTTTTTGACTGTGGCTATTACTGAAATACTTCAGTTCTGGAATGTTTTCTGTCATATCCCTTGATCTCTGATTAGCTTCATTTCTGGCTTACAGTTGTAGGATAATGGAATTTCTCAGCATTTTTAGGGGTACTTGCTTTAGTGTCAGTATGAAATACTGAAGTCCTTCAAATACCAATCTAGTCATCAGCAAAACCACTAGAAGATTGGGTTACATAATGCAAGCTCTGAGATTTGTAATGCTGTTGTTGGCTTCTGTATTGAATTGCTGAAGTTCAGCTATTTGCCTGGATATAGAGGCTTTCCAGCACTTCCTGCTGTGAACTGAATAACCCAAAATACCCAAAACCCAGAAATCAAACTACCTGGCAAGCTGCTAAAACATGGCAGAACATGTTTATGTTCTCGTATGAATTTTAACAAAATATGGTAATATTGTCATTGGGAACATACTAAAAGGGCATGGAGTTCACTCTCAGACTTTCCACTGTGGAAACGTGACAAACAGCAGGATAATTTTACATGCAACAAGTGTAGGTCACTACAAAATCATAATATATCATGCACGTAACTTAGCATTTCTTTAGCCTTTTGGATTCTTTCATCATTGAATTGGCAATATAATAATGAAATTCAATATTTTTTTTTCATTGATAAATCTGAGAGTTGTTGCAGTTTTGGACCAGCTGGGTTTGAAGTGTTTCTCTGACACAGTCTTTTGAGTCACAGGGAAGGGTGTAGTGTTAGCTGCACTCTTACTTAGTTCTGAATTGAGGCAATGACACTTCTTGCTGTTCTCTTTAGAATGAAAGCTAAGGTATGTGGAATTTCAGTATGAAACTCACCAGTGCTTTTGTACTTCAGTATTTCTATGCAGATGTGTCTCTTTGTGCTTGGTTAAATTTCAAGTTGTTTCAATCTAAATTTAATTCTCTATGTCGTATTCTTGTTTTCAAAACATAAATTGTTCATGTATAATTTTGAATAGAGCTTTACATTGAGGAAACCAGAGATATTCCTGATCATCTGATCTTCTAAGAACAAAATGCATCATGTCCTTCCTATGTGTCCCTTCTATACACTGATGTCCCATGATGGCTCTTCAGTGTAATTGTACATCTCTTACTGAAAAGTTTGTTGTCTGGTGTGTATGCTGTCTTGTTTTGGTTTTAAATTGGGAAATCACTATCAAAAATTACTGCTAGATATGTAGCTTGCTAGGAGTCGTGATTCTCGTTTCACGAGATGTCTATTTCGTTTATGTGAAGATTTTTAAATGAAATATGAGCTTCGCAAGTGTAAGCCGAATCTTCCCTGGGTTCAGTGAAGCTGTCATGAGGCTGATGATTCTAGAGTTCAGATTGACAGCTCTGAAGCAGCCGGTCATGCTGGACTGTGGTTTTCAGTGGTGGAGCCACTCTGCAAGCTCTGCAGATCCAGGTCTAGTTGGAATGTGGTTTCATACTACTGAAAGGGTGTTTGGAGCCAAGGGGTTTTGAGATGGGCTTCTGTGTACTTAGGCTGCAGGGTAGTCCCCTTTGGCTCAGAGTCAGCTGTTGTACGGGTTCCTGAAGCTACTCAAAGAACTTGTCATTCATATACATTTTATTGCTGCTGTTGGCAGTAGGTTACTGGCGAATTCCCTGAACATCTACAGCTTTTTAGGGGCAGTTTGTTCAAGGAAGACTTCGATCTGGTTTGGACTAGTATATGTACTACATTCATAAATCATTTTTTCTGAGAAGAGCAGTCTTGGATTTGTGAGGAGTTATGTAAAACTTTTGGTGCAAATGTTCAGGAGCAGATGGAAAAGCCAGCAGAGCTATTGGGCATCATCAGAAAGATACTGAGGACATGAGAAATGGTGTCATTCCTGTGTGAAGCCCTGGTGAGCCCTCCCCTTGAGAACCAAGGGATTACAGTCCTGTGTTTCAGGGAGCATATATTGGTGTTAGAGAAGGTAGTGAGAGATGTTATTTTATTTTTAATCATGGCAACAGCTCTTGCCTCCCAAGGAGGCATTTAGACGAGAGGTTTGGAGAGGTGAAGATTGTAGAAGGATTTATGAGTGAAGCTTGAAAATTAGTGCAGGTGGTGAATGCAGAACTGCTACAGAATCCTGCAACTTGCAACTGTGTACCACTCAGGACCTGTAGGACAAGAAGCTTGAAAAAAGTCTTAAGGAAGATTTTTTGGTTGATTTTATTATTTTAAATTATTATTATTTATTATTATTATTATTTTAAAATGCACAGAGTAGTAAACTTCTGGAATTCTTTGCCACAGTGAAGGAGCAGATAATTTCAGTAGGTTAAGAAAAGGAATTTGATGAATACATTGTCAACAGGTCTGTAAAGTGAATAGGCAGGGCACTGCTCTCAAGTTTCCTCAATCACACAGTTGGACATGTACATACAGAGAGAATGAAAGGAATGTGCTCAAAAAAGGCTTAGGCTTACATGTTCTTCCTGAATATTGCTTTTTGTTGCCACTCTTGCAAACAGCACTGAGCTAAAATGACCCTTTTTTTTGACTCAGTAGGATATTTATGTTCTTATATTAGTGCCCTTTGTGATCAGAGAATCTGTGAGAGATTAAAGCATCTAGTTAAATTTCAACTGGTTGTTTAAAATCATTGCTTCACTTTAGGAAGCCCTTGTATCTTTTTATCAGTCATAAATCAAAAACAGATTTTAAAGGAGATGTAGTCAAGTGAATTAATGAAAAAAAAAGTGCTTAATAATGTTTCTTTGTAGACTGTCATTGTTTTCAGTTACTTTTTCAAGATTTTTTTAATGAGGGCTGGTCATATAGGTGTGTTTTTCCTGCCTCTTTCTTTGATGGGCATTTTTATTGTTTTAAGTTTTTTCTCTTCCTTCAACTCCTAGAACAGTTGCACTGGAAATAGTGCATACTCTTCAAAATAGCCACACCTGCTTTTGACTTCAGAGTGTTCATATAGGATTATCTTTATGAAAGCTTTACACTGCAGCAACATAGAAATTAGGTATGCAGAAGGAAAAAAAATACTTGACAGCTTTCTCATATTGTTAATCTGTGGAAGAAACCTGATACAATTACAGGTGGGGATGTGAAGATTAATACTTGCTACTTGACTTTCCTGTGAATTAATAATGGGTTTTTCATTCATTGGGAAGCTGACAAATGGAAGCAATAATAGCTGCATAATAAAAAAGGGAATAAATCTACTTAAAGGTAGAGAGTTTTGATTATCTAGGTAAAACTGACATGGAGAATGTTAGGACTGGAATCCTAATGCAGACAGAATTTAGAGTTACTATGGAGTTCATTAATATAATTTAAAAAAAATACCCTGACTGGATTATGCAATGCAATTTTAGCTTTGTGTATTTCATTTCCATATGACATTCTACAATTGCCATGAAACGAGTTTTACAAGACACATACAAAACATATGGTTGCTTCTAAGGTGAAGAAAATGGTTCATAAGGATAGATTTATAACACTGGACTTTTAATTCTGAGTCTCATCAAGTACTGTATTTAAGATACTGATGTAATTCAGAAATCTGATTTTTATATTGTCACATATATTTCCAGTATAACTTAATGGGTAGTGATGTAGAGCTTTTAGGGGTCTTGTGAGAACTGTATGGACAGGAGAGCACATGAGAAGTGTTGCTCTTAAACAGCTGGATGTGCCTTGGTGAATAAGTGGAGGAAGAATTGAAAATGCCTTCTCAGCTATCTTAGAGGTGTTTTGCTTTCCTCACCTTTAGTTCATCTCCAGTAAAAATGAATTAAACCCTTTTTACAAATTTCAAAGCTTTCAGATCTGAATTTCTGTTGTTAACATACTGTGCAAAGAATAGGGGTCAAATTTCAAACTGCCAACTCCTAACAGTAGCTTAGGGCAAGCTCAACTGTTGTGATAGATTTTTCTGTGATGAAACCATATTCCTGAGGAAATTTTTACAGTGATCTGAGAAACCTCATTTTTAACTTGCTTATGTGTGAGATTTGCCAACATATTGCTGAGCTGTGAAGAGGTCAGCTATGCTTTGATAGAATTGACAGAATGACCTGCAGTAAAGGAAGCTGGCTTTGTTTTTAATTAATTCTCTTAAGGAAAAGGGAAAAAAAATCCAAACCAAACTTAGGTAAAATCCATTAGTAGAATCCTTTAAAATGTGCATTAGCATTACTTAACTAGCAAGAATTAAAACTTCACAGTCAAAGCCAAACCTTTTTTTTTGTTTGTTCAACATGAAAAAAGTACAACCCCAACTAATTTCCCTTGAAAAAGAAATTGTGTAACTGCTCATAGTTTCCAAGGAATACCTGACAGATTAAGTCTCTTTAAATGTTTCATGTGTGCACTTTTGCTGTGGGACCCATTAAAGTACATTGTTATTCCAGCCAGGAGTTTAAAAGACATTATGAAATGTGTTAAATAAAATTTATTTCTGGAAATTACTCTTTGTAATGAATTTGGAGGAAGAAAAAATACCAAGTTGTGCTTCCAGGTAGGAATTGCTTCCAGGTAGGATCACTTAAAATATATTTTCCATAGGAACAGATTACTTCTTTGAGCTGTTCCAGAGTTTGCCATTTTCGTCTGACCTTGCTCATCATTAATTATTTGATAGAAGTCTTTTGGTTTGATCCAATTCAGTAATGTGCTTGGGGAAAACACATAGTGATGCTTATTTGCAATTCTGATTTTTTTCAGTTTTAAGGTCATGCAATGAAATCAGGTTTATATCCTTCATGTTCTTGTTTGGATTCAGAACAGTGCAGAGTAGAAATCTGGCAAACAGTTACAAGGAAGTATCACTGTATAGTAGGTTGAGGATGCAATGGGAGACTAACTGTGATGGGCTAAATTTATTCATGCTTTATTTATTTAAGAGATGGATGGCAATGAGTGAAGTATAACATCTGGATTTGATAATACTATTCTTAAGCAGAGATACTGGTGAAGAACTGTTGAAACGGTTCAAATTGGCCATGGAAAAGCTGAATAATATATTAGAACAATTAAATTATACTAGGAATATTTAATAAACCTGTTTCCATCATCCAGTTCTCACACTTTTTTTTTTTAAATATTCATTTAAAGTGTTAGTGATGTTAGTGTAAGCTTTTAGATTTTGTCCTGTCACTTCTTAATCTCTTTTGCAGAAAGAATATGGGACTCTGGGGTAGAATGTTCTTGTTTCTATATTTTTGCCCTTACGAAATTACTCTAAATTTTAATTTTAAGAAAACAAGTGTGTGTTCAGGCTGCCTGATATTTGGCTCCATGTAGGCTTTCAGAAAAAGTCTATTAGGGCTAAATGGGGAGAAAATAATTTCATTGTTCCTTGCTGTTTAATTTCTAATTTTTTGTATTGTAGTTTCTCAGAGAACCATACAACTGTGGTTTTGTTTTTCTTTTTTCCTGCCTGCAAGGTGTCATTGACAGAGTTAAAAGTGTGCTGTCCTGCATGTAGCTAGGAACCAATTTCTTTAAGGAAAGTTGGCCTTAGATGCAGCGGTAACTCTTTAATATCTCCCCCCTCCATTTGCTAGGCACACATACAGTGAAAGTTTCTAGTCTCATTTTAACAAAAATGTGCAGTTATAAGTGAGGAAGAAAAGGAAGAATAGGTGTGGAAACTGGCATGTAAGAAGTTGGAGAGGGAGGTTGCAAAAGAGCAATATGGCATTTATTGTCTGATGTTATTTTTTTTTTCAAGTAATAGGGATACAAAAACATACTTCTGATTATAAGGGGAGTGTTAACACAGAAGTAAGTACAAGCTGGCAATAAGCTTGCAATGCTTGTTATAGTCAGAAGAATGGAGAACCTGCTTAGAAGGGGTCTTCTGTGGATAGAGATTCATATATTTATAATGTGATTGCCAGTCTTGTAGACTGGAGAGGAAATTATATTTTTTAAAGAAAGCTGAAAGATATGCTAGCAATATTAATATCAGCTATACTTGGTCGTTCAAGCAATTCAGTGTAAAGAATCCCTTGATGGAAAGTGAACTAAGGTTAGTCTTTAATTGAATTATTGGAGTGAGACATCAGAATTGAGGTCTGGCTGAGAAAAGGACCCATGGAAGTTTTTTAATATGTGTTGGCTTGGTGCCTGGATAGGTGTTTGGATAAGATAACAGAAAAAAAGGTACCTAAATATATGGGGGAAGGTAGAAGGTATTGCTCATGAAAGCATGGAGTGAGGAGGGGTAAAGATAATTTTACTTTTTGGAGTTACCCAATGCACGGATACATAGTCTGTGTCTTAGTCCTGATGAAGGAGCCTGAGATAAGTATAGAGGATTGGGTGGTTTATTTTTGGTTTTTTGCTTGGTTTTGGTTTTTTTCAGTCATCTTTTTAATTCCTTGTGTGTTTCTGCTGTTGGTTTAGCAACCTCTACCAGGCTTTGCATTGCAACTTGCTGCATCTGATTTCCTGTCATTACAGCAGTCTTCTATGCAGTGTCTGTACCCTGCACCATTAATGCTACAAGAAAATGTTCTCTTGTTTCTGCACTCACTCTCTTAAGAAATAGTTACAGCCTGATTTCTAAAATAAGCTTTTAGATAGATTACTTTTACAGCATTTTAGCCAGCTGAGTAAAACACAGATCAGATGTGATCAGATTAAAACCACAGAAAAACTTGAGCAATTTACTTACTAGATGTAGCTGAACTTAAATGGGAGATTATAAAGGCTGCATTGATTTGAGTTTGGAGAAGGTGAAGGGCATGCTCATTACTGTGGCAGTGTTCTGCATATTTCCAAAAGCTGTTGTCTTAAACACACAAAGGCTGTTTCCCAAATGGTAGCTGACCATAAATGGGACTTCAGTCATAATGAGTGCATCATAACTTCAACTGGAATTATTAAATACAGCAGTTATGTTAAAATCTGCACAATTATCATTGGTATTTATTGTGGCATGAACTACGTGTGAAGTTGCAGTAGGAAAAAATTAGTAATGAACAAGAAGTGCAGATAACATTCTAGTCTGTCAGCTTCTTTGTTTAGATTTTGTCAGGTTTAATTATTTCATAAAATCCATTTTGGCAGAATCTACTTTGAAAAACACTTGCTTTATAAGTGTTTTGTGGAAAGTCAATGTGATATACTAAGTTAAGGTTTGTTTTGAAGAATTGTCCATGATATGTTAAACATGCGCTCTGTCAGAAGAAAGGAGACTTGAAAAATTATGTATTTAGCTAGCACTGGTCCAGCACTATAACAGCCTAGTATTTGGCATCTGAATTATATTTCACATTAAGTTGTCTTTGAATATTTTCATAAACAAGAGAGGCAGTGTATTTTGTGTCTCATACTCATGGTTCTGAGTAGTCTTTGGGAGATGACACATTGTTTACTTTGGTTTCAATAGTTTTCACAGAATAAAGCTTCAACAGGAGCTCCATCATGATACAATTGCCAGGCCTTTTAAGTTGTCTGGGGATCATGCCAATACACTTTGAAAAGGAACACAGCTAATTAATTCTTCCGGTTACTTAGTATTTCTGGCATAAATGAGCACTGGGATCTCTGTCTCTCCTCAACATTATAAAGTCACATTGAAGGGGTTGTTTTGGTTTTTTTTTTTTTAATAGCTAGAAGCAGTATGTAAAATAATTAGTAATTGGGCATTACTACAAGAATAACTTTATGTTGTACTGCACTCCAGTATTTAGAAGTTTTCCTTTGTAATTAAACTCTGGTATTAATGATTTTAGGAAGAATTATTTCTCTGAGTCACCAGTGTTGAATTTTCCTTCTTCCAGTAATTAATTTCTTGAATAGATTTTTCTGATTACTTCTGTAATGCTGTATTGCCTTGATTTTTATGCCAGAGTCTCTGAATGAAACAAAAATATTGCTGCCAGCAGTTTCCTTTGCCTCCTGTTGATACCCTTTTCTTCTACAGTCTTAATTGCTGGCAGTCTTGGCTATTCACTCTTGCATTCATGCCTTTTATTTTCCACTTGCATATGTAACTTTATAACAATATTATAAGAATATTTCTAACAATCCTGAGTTCCATGGCTGACAGCAGTATTGTGCGTCTGTTCCTTAGGCTTCCATCTGTCAAAGTAACTTTCAGTTCCTTTAAGTTTGCCTCTGGAGATGCATCCTGAGTCCTTTTTGTAGTTTCTTGCAGCATCAAGAACTGGGAAAAAAACCTTTTCACCTGTCTTTACTAGAGAGGCCTCAAAAGACCTCATGACCTGTCACTTCAGTCTTCCTTAAGGTTGAGTTTATTAATAATCTTTTGATATCTTTGAGCTCTTTAGAGGGTTTTTCTTCTTGAAGTGATAATTGGAATGAGACCTTCATATTCATATTATACATTTTTCATATGTTTAATTGTCAGTGAAGCCATATCAGTTGCCTGTTGTAATTGAAACTAAGGGAAAAAAACTTCTTTCTTTTGGTGCTGGAGTATATTTCTCTGAATTAAATAGTGGGGGCAGAGCCTCTTTGGTTTACTTCCTCCCATATTACAGTAAAAATAATATTTTGCAATGTTGACACATTTGATGCACACGTGCAAAAATTTATCAGCAAATTTAGTAAAGTGATACTGCTCGCAGGCATCTGCTTGGTGCTAAGCCACCAAAACTTGAAAGTACAGTAAAAAAAATAAAAATAAGCAATCTCCCAAGTTCTGCATACTACCAACAAATAATTGAACTTTGCAAGCATTGAATGAGGACCCATAAATCATTTTATGCCTCATGAAGATGCAGACAAGTTTTTCTGTAGCACTTTTGAATTTTAAGGTAATTGTTACAGTACTTTGCTGCTTTGGAGTAATAAATAGAAATTGTGGTCATTGTGTGTTTTATTAAGACTTCAGATATTGAAAAATTAGTTAGAATACAAAATACTTTATTGAAATGAAGCACGGGGGTGACAATGTGGAACATTCATTTTAAGTACTAGTTTTTTAATTTATTCTCTGTGGTTTTTTGAAAAGACTACATAGATTAATCTCTTTCCATGGAGCTTTTGCTGTGGCAGCTGTGAAGGTGCTTTTTTGCTGGTACAATTTAAATAAAGAGTTAAATTTATAAAAAATACAAAATATAAAAATATAATATAAAAATACAATATTTTAGTACTGTCCAGGGAACTTGAGATGGATATAATAGAACTTGCTATTCTGAAATAATAGAGCATATTGCAAAGTGGTTTGCTTTAATGTAGGTTAGAGAAATTGGAAAACAAAATTAAGCCGTCTTAGGAGGATTGAGGGGGGTTAACTATTTAGCAGGAAGTTTTATGGGCTGCTCAGTAGAAGAGGGGTGGAAAAATGGCATTTGATACTGAACTAGGGTAAACCAGTTTTCATCTTGTTAATAGAATCTTCTGGTTTTGTGGGCTTGCTGTGACCTTGTTGGATTTGAAGTTTAATTAGAGAAGTATTGCAGTACAGTTTTTGATAAACAACGTAATTGTTGTTTCATTCGAAGAGTGTTTTTCCTTATTTCTTTAAAGAAGGTGCAAGATCAGTAGTCTTGTCACTGCTTAAGTTAGTCTAGCACTGTAAACTGTTGAAGTAACATGTACTTCTAGTGAGACATAGACTAAGTAACTTTTTAAATTGCTCTACTACTGCCACAGAGAAAGTGAATAAAATTCATAGAGGTGCTTGAATGAGATTTGCTAATTTAAGAGGTAGATGTACACTGGAGTTGACTATTCCAGGGGTTTTATGAACCATATTTACTTATAAATTCACACATTTATTTATAATATTCGTTTATATGAAGAAGATACCATTCCATTGCTTAACACAGAGGTGCATTCTTTGAAGATTTATTGGTAGAAATTCTTCTTGGTGAAAGCCTGTAGATATCATATGGTCTGGACAGATAATTTGTATGAATGTGTTGACTGGGTTATTGTGAAATAGTCTTTATATAGCTCTTCATAATTTCCTTCAAAGCAGGAACATAATTAGTTGAAGAAGCCTAAGTTGTTGCAGTGTTATTTCCTTCTAGTAATAATTTCAGAATATTCTGAAGTATGTTGGGTGAAAACCAAGTAGACAATTGCTAGTAAATTCTGAAACTTAGAGACATTGAACTTCTATCCACTGTATCCTGACAGTAAACAAAAACAATGATGGTAAAGGTAAAAATGCAGGTACATTCACAAGTCGAGCGAACACTATTTTCCAATACTTGTTGTGGACTACTTTGTGCTCAGTTGTGTTTAAAATAAGTAAAAATGCTGTTCTTAAACCAAATAATTTTAATACTTTGATAAATCAAGTATTTTTTTATTCTTAATGTATTTTATAATATCAGTATAAAATCAAAGATAGAAGGAAACTGACTGCCAGATGTGTCTATAAATGGGCAGTTTTCAAGGTTATGAGTGTGTGAAGGACAGTTACTTAGAAATGTCACATGGGAAAACATCAACATAAAGTACAGACTTTGGCTGCATAATTGAAAAGGGATTTTGTATGTGTGTTTCAGTTTGTGGGGTGTTCTTTTGTTACATCAGAAGTGCCTGCTTTTGGTGTCTCAAGGCTTTCTTTTCTCTTCCAGAAAATGCTGGGACAGAAGAGATGAATACTCCCTTTACTAAGGCCTAAAACTGCCTGTTGAAAAACAATCCTGACCAGGCAATATACGAATGGCCCAAGGAAGCCAGCAAATTGATATTCAGGTTTTACATGACCTGCGACAGAAGTTTCCTGAGGTACCTGAAGGTGTTGTATCCAGATGCATGTTACAGGTCAGTGCTCTGTTCATGGCTGTATGAGTAAGCAGCGTTGCTAATTTAAGCTTTCTGTATGGGTGTCCCCTTTGAAAGCAGATGGGGTTTGTTTTTTTGTTTTTCTCTATAAATGAGGCAAATATACACAGCCAATTTCTTTATATTTCACAGCAGGCAAAATGTTAAATTGGCCTCTCTTTTTCCATGCCTAATCAGGGGTGGTCCAAAGTAAATCAGCCTGCAAATCAATAATCAATGTGTGCATGGAGACTGCTGTCTCACCAGTCAGTGGTGAGACAGCATGCGCATGCCTTTTGGCCGTCTCAAAACTCTGGCAAAAACTAACTGTGGCAAAAGGAGGGGTGCAAAGCCAACTTGAGTGCAGCAGGGACAGTTTAAGGCAATGCTACAACGTGTGGCATTTTAAAATTTTATTTTAATTTTTGAGTGTTGAAGCAGGTCCAGAAGCAACTTTGCTACCTGGTCTCCATCAGTCTTAAAGGTGGGCCCTTGCCTGCATGGAGATTAACACCAATGCTTTCCATTCCCAGCTCCCTTGGCCTGCAGAGCCAGCACTGGTGGCCTTAGGTACCTGCTCCAGTAGGAAGCCTAGAGTGTGATGTGGGCACAGCCAGGTGCTCCAAGTCAGGCTTTCTCAGGCAGGATGTAGCTTCCCCTCCACAGTGTTAAACCTGAGTGGGGGGTGAGGCACTGGTGTGCATCTACCCAGGGCTTTGGCTGCCAGATGGGCTTCATTTTTTTGCTGTACCTTTGGAGTCTGTGTAGTTAATTAATGGATTTCTGTTGGGCTTGATAGTAAAAAATCATTTTTGACCAGTGCTGTAGTTAGTGCTAAAGCTGCATATTCTCAACTTCTACATGCAGCTGTCTGTTTTAAGTGCTGCCACTATCAGAACACATACCATATTTTGTATCAGCTTCTTGTTCTGTAACATCATGTTAGCTACTTCAGAAGATAAATTAATGTCCCTCCAAAGCCCAACAGGGACACCTAAATGCCTAGAATTAACAAATGCTGCTAGACTTGACTTATTTAACTATGTTACTTAAACATGTTCACTTTGCATTTTCCATCAATTCAAAGCATCAATACTGGTTGATTTTCTTTTTCATTCTAAGATATTTGATTTACTCTGGTTAATAAGAGAATTATCCAAATAGTCATACTGATCATCAGTGTACACTGATAGGAAAAATGCTGGGTTACAGCTTCCTAGAAGCTAACTGTCTCTGGACTATGGCTAGAACAACTGTGGTTATGATTCAACGTTCTTTATATCCTAATTTTTTGTCTTGCTATTTACATGTATTTTTATGTATGAAATACATATTTTTCTGTACTTACATATGTGTATGTACTCACACACAGATACCTCCAAATAAAGTGTTCGTACTGTTGGGAGGAGTGTCTATAACAATTTAACATTCATATTGCCAAGACTTTATCATGACTCTCCAGTCTTTCTAGAGTAAGAAATAGTGAAATGTGCATTTCATCAACAGAATTGGTTTTGTTTTGCAAAATGGCAAAATTCTGCTCTGGGCTCATGAGGTTTCAAGCTTTCTCCAGTCCTTTCTTTCTCATTATTTAGCTGAAAAGGAAACTGAACCAGAGTATAAATTGCCTGTACTTGTTCTCAGGACTGTACACTAGTATTTTTATTAGTGCTCTGTAGGACTTTATACTACAAGTACAGTTTTGTTCTTCAAGCATGAGAACTGCTTGTTCAGCAAGGTCTGTGGACTTGATGGAGTGAATGCATCAGTAATCATCTTTTGAATGTAATTCTTGATAAATTTAAATAATAGAGTCAGTGGTCTTCATAACATTGAATACAGTGGATTTCTTTAAATAAAAAGAGCCTTATAACTGTGAAGAAGAGATACTGTACGTCCCATATTATGCCAGATTTATGGGGAAGGGTTTAGATTTTGAGGAAGTGTTCTAAGTCAGCTTTCATAAGAGGATCTTTCAAAAACAGTCTAGAGTAATTAATGTTCCATGTGTGCAGTACTGTTAAACTAATTTGTCACACTGGAAAGCTACCTTTTTTGTGAACTAAGACTCACCAAGAAAATCCTGTCACGTTGGTGGTTTTTTGAAATTTCATGAGCTCTAGTTTCTCTGATACACCTTCTAGCTTTGCTACTCTCTGGCTTGGGGTCTTGTTTGTTTGGTTGTGTTTTGGTTTGTTTGGGGTTATTGTTATAAAAGCTGCCTAACATAACCTCTTCAAACCAACAAATTTTATACTTGGACTGACGGGAAAGATTGAAAAGCAGAATTTGAGAGTACTTGTGCATGTGTTTTAAATGCTGCTGGAACAGTGTCTGAATCCTGTGTTCTGCCACCTTGTAGGCGAACACAGTGGAAGGAATTTCCAATAAAGGCAGTAAGTGTAGTTCAGGTCAAAGACAAGTGCTTGAGGACATTTGGTATAAGAAATGCCTTGCCCCCACAGTACTTTATGTGCAGCCATCATATGTCAGGGTGAAATTATTTTTAAGCTAGAGGTTATAAGGTACCCCAGGTGAGAATCTGAAAGAATATAAGCAATTATGCAGTTTATAGTATTATTGATGAAGCTTTTATAACAAGGAAAATTTCTTTGGATCACTGAATATTGTGCAGAAAAAATGTACAGATACTTCAGTAATCCTCCATTAATTCTTTGTAGCCAAACGCTTACAGCTGTTTCTAAAGGAAGGTTTATAGCATTATATCCTTATAATAAAAAAAAAGGATAAAGAGAATATGCAAATACCTCAAGGTAAATAGCCCACTGTTGAAATACCTAAACAATATATAGCATGCTAAAAACAGAGGACCACCAGAGAGCTTATAGGAGGAAACTTAAACCTGCTTAATCTAGGGAGTAAAAAGTCTTGGGCTGACAGCACTGAATATTCCTAAAAAGTTTTGTATCCCTCTGTTCTTCCCAACAAGCTTCCTGCATTCAGCTCTCCCATTCTCCTAATTTAAAGGAGTCACTGCAGTGCCCACAGTTGGTGGGCATTGTTCCCTGTTACTCTATTTTTTGTGTCTGGAGCATTCTATACCTGCTCCTCAAGTCTACGTCCTCTCCTTGCTTCCTCATTTCCCTCCAACATTCTTATTCTTTCTTTTTTTTTTTCTTTCTCTTTCAGGGTGTCAACATTTTAAACTCAAATGGGACATGGGCAGAGATAAGATGAGGGGTATTGTTTTGCTGGAATATGCTCAGTTCTGCCATCAACCGGTTCTCTGATCTGTAAAGAGCTAGAAGCGGTTGAAACTCTGCCTCTGCCAGCCAGAAGATGCCAGGGGTTCCATGTGCCCCCGTTTCCCCTTTGAGTTCTCCAATTTTCTCATTGACGTCACTGAAATTTTGGAATTGATTGGATGCAGTCTTAAAAAAGAAAAAAAAATTGTCCAAAGAAATGCATTCAAGCTGAATGTAAGGGCCTTGCAAGCTTGGCCTGTTCCTTTTTGGTTTGGTATTTTTGGCCTTTCTGTTAATAATTTTAATTCACTTCATGCAAAATCTGCCTTTGAGATCTTTCTAGCTTGTTTTTCTGTGGCATCCTATCTTTTTCCCTTTTCTGGCTCCCTTTTCTCCTTTGCAACAAATACCAGGCTAGTGTTCTTATCTTACCCACTGTTCTGTCCGCGTGTTTCTTTTCTCCACTACTAACTTCCTTTGATTACTTCATCCTCTGGTGCTTATTCCAAACTAGAGCCAATATGCTTATCATCAGTTTGATCCATTTTCGTATCTCTGAATACTTTTTTGCAGCAATCCTTATATAGAGCTGGCTTGATAGATAGCCTTCAGGGAATCCTGTCATTTTAAGAAGTTTTGTGGCTGGGGTTTTTTTGGGATTATTTTTTTTTTTAATTCGAAAGAATTCAGAACTCTATCTGGTGTGTACAAACACATAGTTTTGGTTTTGTGGGTGAAGTTTAGCCTTGCCATCCCTCTCCCACTTCTGTTTTTGTTTTTCTTTTCTTTTTTTTGTAAATCTGTAAGGTAGAGACAGTCTTGCTATGTCTGCACAACACTGTCACCTTCATCGTGGTTGAAGAATGAGAAATGTCTGCTAGTTTTAACAAAAATGACGAAATAGAAAGCATGTAGCATGGATCAGTTTATCTGGTTGTGTTACTCTTTAACTAACTGATAATGTTGCTACTTGGCACATGCAATTTTTTTCCTTTATCACGTGCATTTTTTTCTAGTAACTGTTTCTATGTGCTGGATGGATTTGCCACCTATTTAGTGTTAATAACATGGGTCTGAACAGGTGCTCTTCTGGCTGAAAGTATTAACCTTAATTTCTTGGGGAGTGGGAGGTTCTGTGTGAAAATCGATAAAGATGGAGCACAGTATGAAGAAATTAGCTCACTGATGCATGTTCACTCTTTCTAAAAATCCTTATGTAGGAAACTAAAGTGGGAAGATTAGAGTACCATATTATTAAACATGTGGAAAAGGAGAAGAGAGATTAGCGATTTGCTTCTGAAATGCTCTTAAAAATTAGAGTTAGCTAGGTTGTGGTTTCTGTTCTAAGCCATCCTATTACAGGTTTTAAAAGGTACAAATATAAGTATTTAAAAGCTTTGCAAGCAGTGATTTAAAATTAAAATACAAATGTCCTCTGGGTTTTCAGTTAATAGTTTTAATCTTACAAAAGAATAATCCTGATGTATTTGTATAAACAGAATTTTTGCATTTCTTCTGAAGTCATGTAGTTTCTTGAGTCGGCGTGTTTCTTCTCTCGTAAGATTCACTTTCTGTTTTCAGCAGGAGGTAATGCATAACTGGTATTGATGTTTGGGAAAGCATTTAAAATGAACATGTGTTTTTAATTTTGTTTTTAAGTTATTAATCAATACTATGCAGATGCTGTGAATCCATTCCTGCTGTCATTTTCCTCCCTAAAGCCAGAGCTTTGGTCTATGCTGAAACTGAAGGAATAGGGAAAGTATTCATCCAAGGTGTATTGCACTGTATAAAGCTAGCTTTCCAAGGTGTGGGATCTCCCTGTCACTGCTTCAGAGGCAATGCAGACCTCTGCTCTTGGTGCCACTGGCTGAGTCACTGTTCCCAGAGCAGTGAGCTTCACAGGCAAGCCCTTTGTGTATGTAGAGCAGCTATGCTAGCCAGCCACCTAAACCTTTCTATCTGATACTATATTGTTCATTTTTCAATTGTGATTGGATGCATTCATACATAACTGTGACAGTATTTTATCAGTAATGTCAAACTTTCATCTGTCTTTTTTAGAATAACAATAATTTGGATGCCTGTTGTGCAGTTCTCTCTCAGGAGAGCACAAAATATCTCTACGGTGAAGGAGACCTGAGTTTTTCGGATGATTCTGGGATTCCTGGACTACGAAATCACATGACATCTCTTAATTTGGATTTGCAGTCACAGAACGTCTATCACCATGGAAGAGAAGGAAGTAGAATGAATGGAAGTAGGACTCTAGCTCACAGTGTTAGTGATGGACACCTTCAAACCAGTCAGTCCAACAATGAACTGTTTCAGCAGGAACCGCAAACAGCACCTGCACAGGTTCCACAAGGATTTAATGTCTTTGGGATGGCTAATACAGTTAGTGCTTCTAATCCAGGGCAGCATCTTGGATTTCACGTAGGCAGCAAAGGAGTATCTAACTTGTCTCAACAAACACCCAGATTCAACCCCATTATGGTAACTTTAGCCCCAAACATTCAGCCTGGTCGGAATACCCCAACGTCTTTGCACATACATGGTGTACCTCCTCCTGTACTTAACAGTCCCCAGGGAAATTCCATCTATATTAGGCCTTACATCACAGCTCCCAGTGGTACCGCTCGGCAAACACAGCAGCAGCCAGGCTGGGCATCTCAGTTTAATCCCATGCACCCTCAGCAAGTCTACCAGCCTTCACAGCCAAGTCCCTGGACTACTATTCCTACATCCAATACTACGCCACATACCTCATCGCAACACTCAACACAGCCCAACCAGCAAGGCCACCAGACTTCTCATGTGTACATGCCTATCAGTTCTCCTACTACTCCACAAGCACCTATGATTCATTCATCTGGTAGCTCACAATCTTCCGCTCATAGCCAATACAATATTCAGAATATATCCACAGGACCTCGCAAAAATCAAATTGAAATCAAACTTGAACCGCCGCAAAGAAACAGTTCTTCTAAGTTGCGTTCAACTGGCCCTCGCACCTCCACTGTTCCCTCTTCCCTCAACAGCCAGACATTAAGTAGAAGTCAACCCACTGTTTACATATCGGCCAGTCCTCCAAGTACTGATGAAGTCATCACACGTGGTCAGCCCAAGGTCTACATTTCAGCAAATGCCACGACAGGAGATGATCAACTTGTGCGGAACCAGCCCACGCTTTTCATATCGACAAATCCTGGAGTATCTACTGCTAGGAATATGTCTGGTCAAGTAAGCATGGGTCCTGCATTTATTCATCACCATCCACCCAAGAGTCGAGCAGTGGGCAACAGCACCACTGCAACTTCTCCTCGAGTGGTTGTTACGCAACCTAACACAAAATATACTTTTAAAATTACAGTTTCTCCAAATAAGCCCCCTGCAGTTTCCCCAGGGGTAGTATCCCCAACTTTTGAACCTACAAACCTTCTAAACCTTCCTGATCACTATGTTGAACCAGAGGGTATCCAGCATCTTACTGACCCTGTTTTAGCACATGTGGATAGGATCAGTGATGCACGGAAATTGAGTATGGGATCTGATGATGCTGCCTACACGCAAGGTAATATTCTTAATATAAATTGTAGAGATTTTGACAGGGTTGTCAATTCAGTGTGTAGATTGCAGAACAGGAAACAGTTAGTAACCTTTATGATGTTAATACAGTGTCTTTAATTTTAGCATTTGTGAGTGTTTCCTAAATAAATAAAAGCATTTTATAAGCAAATAATAGATTTCTTTTTATGGTAAAGACATGCAACTGAATACTTGGAGATATTCGTCTGTTTGTCTTAAGTAGATATGTTATCTGTTTAATGAAGTGGAGTCATACCATCTTTATTTTTATGTTGTTCTGGAAGAAACATCTACATTTGTTCGACTTGTCCTAGTGATTTAAAGCTACAATTCAATTGTCAGATTTTTAAATCAGTTGAGATACTGTTTACATTGGATAATGTTCCCTTTTTTGTGTGTATGTGAGTGATATTTAAGAGGAAAGAAAAGCAGACTTCAAAAGCAATTAATGGCACGAAGTGTTGGCCTGGCCTCCATGTTTCCTACTATGTTCCTGACAATAAAATGTTTAAAGTCTTGATACTTACTTCCATTACATTTTAAAACGTGAAAAGGAACACCAAACCAAAGGAATTTGTTTTAAGGGATCAGTGGTAATGGAGAGGTAAAACTTAGAATATGTGATACACCGAGATAACCTGTTAATCTTTTTCTTCTGTTTTCATGGGTTTGCATGCTTTTATTGCCAACTCAATGGTTTATTAACCCGCCTGTAAGCATTTAACATAAAAATGTTGAATGAGTCTTAGGATATTTAAGCAGTATTCACAATAGGTTGTCAAAATAATTTGTCTTTGACCTCACTGGTCCTCTCTGGACTTAGAAAACAATTCAGAATTTGAAAAACTGGCTTGTTCCATGGCTGGTATAAACATTCTTCAGATAAATTTAGCCATTATATTTTGTGTAAATAAGTACAGTGATCAGGACACTGAAAGCCAGGTCTGCATCTGGAGTACTGTGTTAATGAAGTAAATCAAAAAGTGAGTCTAGCTTGTGCACTACTTCCGGATATAATTATCTTTGGTGAGGAATAGTCAATCCTAACTCAAAAGTTTCTAAAGGTTATGTGCCAAAACCAAAGAGCTAATCATCCTTACATTCTCTTATGTTCAGTGCATAAAGAACTTCAGAAAATTCATCTGTAGGTAAGCAAAAAAATTGCTCCCCAGATCCTATTTCCTTTTCTTACTTTGGAGGGAGACTTAGTTGTCTGTTTCAGTCTTAGTCCTGGAAAATTTCATAAACCAGAAATTAAGCAATTGAAATCTTGTCCTTAGGCTCTAAACAGTCTTTTAGGTCATGAACTTATTTCCCAAGCAAGTTGGGTACTTTTTAGGGGGTTGCAAAACTGCACTTTGGTACATTTTGGGGAATTGTCCCTTTCTTCTGTTTTTCCTTTCTGAGGGCACTGACTTCTACCAGGTCTACCTTTTTATCTCTTGTACCCGTGGTAGTGATGGCCACTGTAACCTCCTGCAGAATCTCTACAAGCTGCGGGTATCAGCATTCAGTTTATCAAGATGAGGCAAGCTTGATACACAACCTAGAGTTCCAGAAGCATTGACCTCATACTTGCTGTGGAGCCCAGCTCTTCCTGAAGCCAAGCTGCAGCTATTAGGTGATATATAGATCTATGATGTGGGCTGGTACAACTTTAGGGACCTCAGGAAGTCACCATCCTTCTGTGTCCTTCACTAGAAAGTGTACTTATACTTCTGAAGTTCTTTACCTGTAGAGATGTTTTGCATTTCCAGCATGTGTGTTCCATTTCTGCTGCAATAAGTGCAGTATTTCTTACGTTTTTGTTATTAATTAATATTTGGACAGTTGAGAAGTCTGTGATAGACTTACTTGTATGATACTGGTGTCTGGAAGTCCTAACTGTTGCTTTTAAACATGTTTCTTACACTTAGCAGTGGTTTTTTTTGTCTTACATACAAAAAGGGATTTGAGTTACTTGATGTTTTCTGTGTACTAAACTGCTTATGATTTAGCCAGACTGCCAGAATTCTTCCATGCAAGGTGCTTGTTTCATTTTAATTTTAGCTAGGGAAGATGAGTAGTTTCTCTGGCCATGATTAGAGAAAAATGTATTTTCATCACCGTTTCTATTTCTGCCAGAATGCTCCTTACCTTGGCAGGGAGAATTGAACCTGGCTTGGGGGAAAGAAACCTTGGGATGGAAGATGGAGTTGCTTTGATGTCAAATGAAATTTCCTTTGCTCTTTTTATTTATTTTACATGTATATGCATGGTCCAACCCAGGAGAACAGAAGATGTGTTGGACTTCTCTGTTGGTGCTGCTGCTTGCTGTCAAAGAAGCTTTACTTAATTCAGTGTGTGCAGGCACCTCAGTCTCCTTCCATGATATTTTTGGTTTCCCTCCCAGGAAAGTCATAGTGGGTAGTAGAAGGCTGCCCCAGATGTCTGTCTTATTTGCTGCCAAACCTGGAGGTTATATAATGTGTAAAGGAGTGGGTACTTCTCAGATAAGATCAGTGTCATTTCCCTCGAATGCTTGGTTGTATCTCTGGCACTGACCCTGTGGTCCTAAGAAACTCACTGTCACCAGACTTTTGAGAACTGGTTGCTGAGGGATGTTTCTCATTTTCTAGGATTCTAGTTTGAGGTACTGAGGGCTCACTTGTGTAAGTGCTGAGTGCATGTGTCCGCTGTTGAAGTCAGTAAGAATTCATGGTGCTGTGAGAAGAGTAATGCTAGATGCATGCCCAGAAGGACAGCCAAGAGAAGATGCATTTTTATGTGTTCAGTATCACTTCTGTCAGTGTGCAGGAGTATTCCCATTACTTAGCAGAGATTACAATTTATAATTAGTTTTATTAATATGAAGTAGTTAAGTGGGATTTCAATATATAATTTAGTTTAGTATAAAATGTCTTATGCATGAAAAATTGGAATCTTGTTAGAAATTGAAAATTCTGTACTCAGATACATTTTTGTGATGTATGCTCTGTATGTATGTTATGTGATGAGTAGTGAGGCTGAACAGTTATTTAATAGTTGCTCATTCTGCATATAGCTTTCCATCTGTGTAACAGAAGGGTATCCCATCAAGAAAATACATAATTTTGTAATAAAATCACTAGGTAGATGTTTTCTTACTAGGGAACTTAAGTCCTTTGGTTAAATATTACATGGCTTTGACTGTCTGATGTTTTCATATTATTTTCTTTAACTTGAAAGAGGATGGTGTGCAAAGTTGAGTGAATCATTGGTACCAACTATAGTTATATATGCGGATGCATGTTTGCTTAGCAATTCTTGCCACTGTGTTTTTAATGTAAATAAATGAATTTATAAACTAGATTAGTAAATTAACATTTTACACAGCTTTTGCTTTGGTTTCTTGGAGCTCTTTAAAACTTAAAAAAGTAAATAAAGCTGCAGGAAACAAAATTTTTTAATTCCTAGCCAGTCCTGTAGATGTTTAAGAAAAAAGACTTGAATGAGATACAGCTGTGGCCTATGCGCCAAGGGGCTCTGGGCCCGTTGCATCATGTAGTCTAAGAAAAAAAAGCTTATATTTGGCTCTGTATATCCTTATCCCCACTCTTCAGTGATGCTCTTTTTAAAAAATTAGGTGAAGAGAGTATTGAAAAGAGAGAACAAAAGAAATCAGTTTGAACTATTGAAGTTGCATATCAGATGACTGAATTCTGTGCAGCTTGAAATACAGGTTTTGAAAACATGCACAAGCATAAGTGTGTTTTGAGACTCTCATGAACCTTCTGCCACAGTGTAATTGCATTGCCAGAAATCCCCTCCATATCTGACAAACTAAGATATTCGAGAAATACATAGTCTATAGGATAGGGTGAAATCGTATTCCTAGATTAGAATTTTTCTTAGAAACACTTAAAATAACAAAAGACACACTAACTAAATTCACATTCACAGAGTCTTTGAGAAAACAATTATGCATGCATTTACAAACTTAAAGGTATATTTAGTGCCTGACTGAGAAGGTCTCTGGGAGAGGAAGAGTGAACTTTTGTCCTCCAGACTTTTATGCTCCTTCCTGTAATTATAATGATATACAGCTTTTTTGTGAAAAATGAGCACTTTGGATGTCAGAGGAAAGAGTGGCATCTGCCAGAACATTGAAGTGTACTGCACTCTGCTGAATGCTAACAGTGCAGAAGTGTAAAAAACTAAATGTGCTAAATACCCTGTTTTCACTTAATTAAGAAGTTGAACCAGAGTGTTTTTCTGAATGTTTTCAGTTGCTCTGAGCAACACTAGAGGGAGCCGAATACTTAAATTGCTGGTTTCCATTCACTGAAATACAGGAAGGATTTTGTCTTCCCCCCACCATTGTTTTTCTGCAGCTACCAAATTGTATATGAAAGTCTCCACTTAAACCAATCTCTTTCAAGTTCCTTATCAAAGTTACTTTTAGTAGTAGAAGGATGGCACAGTGGTATCAAGTGATTCTTCTTTAATCACAATGGTAATTTTTAATGTGTGTTTTTAAAATCTGTTGGGATTTGAAATTGTCAGATGGTAGTCACAAAGTTCCTAGGAGAATAAATTGCATAACTCTCCAGACATGACATAAAAATGAAAAGCATGTAGTAATGCTGTGAGCATCCATCAGTGCCTTCTCCTCCTTGTGCAGTTCCATACTGACAGCTGAATTTCTAAACCTCACAAGTGGGAGAACATCGAAATGAGAAATTGTGGGTTTTTTTCAAGAGTAGCTTAAAAAAGGAAATGAGGGATGCACAGGCAAAGTCTTGGTCATAGTTGAACTCTTGAGGCCATGCCATGCCATACAACCTGATATTCTGGTAACAGTGCTCCTCACCTACCGCATCCAGCAGCACTGGCTACTCACCAGCAGCCTGCATCCACAGCTTGATGAGTCTGAAGAGGTCTGGGCAGTAGAGCATGGCTGTGTTGCCTCAGCAGCCTTACCAAGGTAATGAAAACAGAAGAGACTGTCTAAAATGTGAAATAAAATGTAGAAGGAAAAAGGGCTTGTACACTCTCTGCAGGAGTAGAGGCAAAGTAGTCTTTGATTTCCTTTCTTTAGACTTGCAGCTTCATTTGCTGTTTGTAAAAGGCTTTTGAGAGGAGAGGCTGTCTGTTGAGATTACTTACCTGATAATTCCAAGTCTTCAACAAAAATCTTTATACTGAGATTTCAGTTATTCCGTTTTTATTTTACGTATGAGCACAGCTGCAATTTTTACTGTAGTGCAACTGCTGTGACCCAAAGTAAAGGTGTCTGTTTATGAAAATTTCACTGATTTGAACAAAACGTAGCAGAAGCTAGGTGTCATTTCAGTATCTTGTGAACATTTGTGACTCAAAAGCTTAGGCTGGATCTCTGCGGTCTGTACCCTGTTCAAAAATAGTTTGGCATGGTTCCTTCTTTTAAAGAACCTCTGGAAGACAAAATGCAATGTGAATGAATGAGCAGGCAGGATCTGCAGGAGAAGACAGTTCTGCTTGCCAGAGATGTGGAGTGTTCCATCTTTTTGATGTGTTTTTTTTTTTTTTCCTCTGCTACTATTTGGGAAACCTAGGCAACCAGATTTGAGTGCTTCTAATTTTCTGGTACCTGAAGAAATTGTGAGGAATTAAACATCGTGTCCCAGCTAAGTTTGGTTTAAAGACTTTGTGAGGCAAATTCAATCTTTTTAAAATACCTTGTTATTGTTACTTCTTTATAATTTCCAGGGTGATATAAAAGTATTCATAGTCTGTGAAAATGATCACAGTTTATGTGAATTACTAGTTTAATGGATGAATGAATGGCTGTGCAGAAGTTAAAATGATTCTTTGGTTTATTTAATGAAATACATTTTTATAGAAGGTGATTATTACTTTGAGCTGTGATATCTGCTTTTGTGATGATATTTAATAGTAAACCTGCCTTCAATGAAGTAAACTCATTAGATTGCATGAATTTGTGTCATCTGCTACTTAGGTTCTCTTTACCTTTAAAAAACTGTGGTTTAAAACTGTGAAGTTTTGCTAACTTCATTGTTTCTAAATTAGGTCTCCTTGTGCCTTTTGCTTTACAAATAATAACCAGTGTTAGGAATTAGAAGCTGAGCTAATGGTTCTGCACCATAGTTTAGGGGTAAAGTGACATACAATCCAGCTTTTGACAAATGTCACAGGTTGCTAGTGGTGTGCTTATTTCTGGTTTGGTTTCATTTGATGGTTCGTACTATGATGAACACTGGATCCAATCCTAATTGTAATAAGCATATGTAGTGCTCCATATTGCAGTTGTCTGAAATCCTTTTCATGCTACCTGTTTTACAGTGGTTGAGATGAATGCACAAAGAAATATTTGTTCCTGGCTTTGGGTAGTTAGTCTTGTAGGTTTTTGCAGATTACAGTTAAATTTTGCATGGCCATTTATTACATTGTATGGCTTTCTCATATTTGCTTGTCTGTAGTTAGCTTGTGCTGTTTTCAAAAGTACAGCTCTTTCTGTCTTATGGCAGAGATTTTCTTGTGAGGAAATTGGAAAAGCAGTCTGTAGCAGTGTTTTTTTCCTTTTTTTCCCAAAAGAGTACTAATTTGCATCTTAATCTAATGTTGCCATGTGAAGGATAATAAAGTAGATAAAATGGGACTTTATGTATTGCAGCTTTACTGGTACACCAGAAGGCCAGGATGGAGCGACTTCAACGAGAACTTGAGGTTCAAAAGAAAAAGTTGGATAAACTAAAATCAGAGGTCAATGAAATGGAGAATAATCTAACACGAAGGCGCCTGAAAAGATCGAATTCTGTTTCCCAAATTCCATCAGTAAGTTGAAACGTCTGTAGGGTATGAACCTAAACCACAAGTGTGGTCTGTCACAATAAATTGAAGGAAGACTTGTTCATATATTGACAATATACTAGGGACAGGCAGTATAGCTCAAATTAAGCTGGTAAACAGTGGAGTTTAGAGTAAGGACTAAAAATGTGTCATTTAACCACAGCCTTGAAGTTTGCTAATTGCTTTGTGAAGTATTGCTTTTAAAGGCAGTCACAAAAGGTTTGACCTGATAGTCCTTACAAGTTAATACTCATACTGCTATCACACCAAGTACTTTTTGGTCTTGGTGCATATACTGAGCTCAGAGAAACCGATTAATGCACCAGTTTTCAGTGCTGGATGATCATCCATTGATCTGGTGGACCAGACCACTGGCTGTGCCCTGACTGCAGATTGGAGTTTTTCATTCAGCTCTGAAGTCTGATGAGAGAGAACTATTTAGTAGGTCTGGAAGCTTTTTGTAAGATTATGCTTGGATTAAAAGAAAGGTGGTCATTAGGGAAGATTATTTTATCATCGTTTCTGAAATAATTAAATGTTGTCTACCTGTGTGTGAATGATAACTGTTCATAAACTGGGAAAATTAGTCTAACAGGCAGATTTATTTTTTCAGCTGGAAGAAATGCAACAGTTAAGAAGTTGTAACAGACAGCTGCAGATAGACATAGATTGCCTAACCAAAGAGATTGATCTTTTTCAAGCAAGAGGTACAGTATATCTTAGTACATCAGTAACTGTAAATGTTGGTTTTTTTTTTCACTGTCCACATGTTTCAAAAAAGTCCGTGTCATACATGATGGATATACACACTTTTTGAAAAATCATCACATTACTTTGATGGTAGTAACTGTCTTTAAAGCCTGTTGTTTTTTTGGCCATATGATTTTCCTAATTCCACAGTCATTCCTATTTCATTCTTGGCTCAGAAGAGAGAAGTTTGTGATGCCATTTATTTATTAAATGCTAGGGGGGAAAATCTGATTATCAAAGAAAGAGAGTAAGTTTTTTGAATGATACATCTGTACATATGTGTTTATCTCTCTCTTTTGTCTTCCACCTGTGTCTGTATTTAGCCTCTCAAGTTAGCAAATATAAAGTGTGGTTGTAACTTCCAGTGTGCTCTCTGCTTTCCTTGTCTCCAGGGACACAGCCTTTGGTCATGGGGGTGAAATTATGAGACAGCTGAGCCAGTTCAAGAACTGCCAACAAGAAAGCCTCTCTCTTCCTGCTTCTCTCTCTTGCCACTTACTGAGCTCTGGCTCTGTATTAGTTTTTTAGACCCTTTGCAGAGCTGATTCTGTTCGATGAGCCAAGCTAAAACTTGCATTGCTGGAAAAGCTTGCTATAGCTGATGTGAGGGAGAGGCACAGGAAGGGAGAACTGAGATAGTGAGAGGGAAGGAATTGATACTTCCCACTTTCAGAAGCAGTGAGCTGTTAGATCAGTTGGGACATGAGCCACCAAAGTTCTGCTTCAGACAGTGTACCTGCAGTTCAGGAGAAGGCAGGCAGGTGTGCTGAGTGTAATGCTACACTAAAAACCTGACCTTAAATAGAGTGAATAGTGGGTAGTTTTTTTCTTTTTTGCTTGTTACAGTAAATTGCATTTAAAACTTCCTCTGGAATTTTAATTCTAAGCATGTATAATACACTGCATAGTAAGTAAGATATCTCTGAGTATAGTTGCAATTTAGAAAAAGTCAGCTTACGATTAGCTAACAAAATTATCTTAAAGAGTAGCAGAAAAAGATACCTTTAAAGGAGTTTCATTTGCTAGATTTTGTCTCTGACTTTATATTGCATATTTTGGTCAATAAGTTTGTTAAAGTGTATTGTTGAAATCACTGATATCTCACTTAAGTCTGTATTGACACCTTGGTATAAAAGGTGGTAAGTGAATAATAGTATTGTTACAGAACTACTACCAGAAAAAACTGATATGACTCCCTACTCAAGTTTATTTTTTTAAACTGCTGCACTTTTTTTTTTTTTAGGACCACATTTTAATCCCAGCGCTATTCATAATTTTTACGATAATATTGGATTTCTTGGTCCCGTGCCACCAAAACCCAAAGGTATTGTATTGATAAAATTTGGATTTGATACAAATACCTGGTTTGTATCTAATATCAAGTTCTAATTTGCAAATCTTGTTTAAGTGTTGATTATGGAATAGATTACTTCAAAAGCATATAAACCTTGCATTTTATTTGTATTGGCAGTAAGTGTGCTTCTGTTTGCTCTTGTTTCCTCTCTATTCATACATTCAGGAAAGAGAAGTATATTAAATGCGTTATGTTAAAGATGGATAATACATTGTAAGGCAGTTTATGTAATGGAATCATCCATCTTTCTCTAAAAATGAGCATGAGGTACGTTGCTTAGGGACCAGTGAAACTCACTTAGATGACTTCACTATAATCCATAGTGAAGAGTAGATTTACTTATGTGTAGTAACAACTCAAGTTGGTTACCCTCACTGGAATTTTTGGCTACTGTAGAATTTGTATTAACAAGTTACATTAAAGCCTCTTCTGACTATTGGTAGATATAGTTCTAGGTAGTTGAACAGGAAAGTAATGCAGAGCAGTAGGGCAGTCAGTATTGCTGAATATTAGCCACTCTTGAACATTCTACTTGTCATTAGTGTGCACATTACTTGCTTTTTTCCTCTCTCAGGATGTCAAACAAAGCAGAACAATTACCTCTTGTAAAGCAGAGAATGAGTTCAACTTGTTGGGAACATCATTATACTATGACTTTAGGCAGACCACCTCATGAAACATGGAGATAATCCACAGGTGTTTCTGTGCAGTCTTTCTGTCCTGGAAGTTCTCCACATAATGTAGTTGTGTGTGTTGAATTGTTCTTGGAGTGTGCAGTAACTGTTGTTACAGAATCTCATCTTAGAGATTTCTGACAGTTCTGCATTGTAAAATGGTCTAGATAAATTGAACATTTTGTCCTGCAGATCTATTGCAACACTTCCAAACTGATACCGTTTTTCATGCTTTATAAAGCACTTTTCATCCTTCATTACCTGAGCTGGTAGTGAAAATTCCAAGTTAAGTTAAATCCATACACATTCCTATTGAACCATGAAGAACTTATAAGTTCTGTCAATTATGTAGTTCCTTTTACAATAAATAAAAACTAACCTATCAAAGAAGAAAAATTAATTTTCTTTGACTAGTTGTCAACATTTCTGTTGACTTATCTTGTAGGAGCTCACAAATTTGAGTGTTTCATTCCATCCATCTTAAAAATGCAAAATTAACCCTGACTGGTTTGTAAAGCTCTAAAGTCCCTCTATCAATTATCTTTCTTTTCTTCTTTCTTTTTAAAAAAGTATCACTGCTGTACCTTAGTTCTTCATTAACTTTAATTTTCATTTCATTTTAAGCTTCAATTTAGCTATCATGTAGGCTTTGACTTAAAACAGAATTACTGCTGTTCACAAAAGAACAAAAATAATTCTTGCAACTGTGATCAGTACCATTGTACTTCTGGAGCTCTTGCTGTCATTTTGCAGCAATTGCCATTGATTAGTTGCTGATGAGATGTTTTCCAGATGAAATAATGGGCTGAAAGGATTTTGCAGTTGCCTAAACCAGGGAACCCTTAACTTGAGAAGTCACTCATCTCTCTTTTCATCCTTTTCATTCATTTTCTCTCTTCTTCTTTTCTCTTTTAAAATAGTTGAAAATTGCTATCTAACATATCATGCAAGAAGATGTGTTGGTATGGCTGGGATGATTACTCTAGCATGACAGAGCCAGGCAATGGTTTTTCTTTAGTACATCTGCCTGCTGAGCTGGCTTGAAGAACTGCTACCTTCTTTCTAGGATCAAAAATTTTAACATATCAAAGGGTTACAAAGCACATACTTCTTGTCATAATGATTTTTAGACCACTCTGTAGACCTCAGATCTAAATCTTGTCCATGTTTCCTGTGCTGATTAATTTGCAAATTTTATCTCCTTTTTATGCAGTAGCTTTAAACTGAGGGAAGAAAGGGAAGAAAGCAGAGTTAAGGGTTGGGAAACTTGATTTTTGTAGTTTTACCTTGAGCCTTTTGGCTGACCAACGATCAAGCTGTAGTCAAGGGGGTGGTAAAAAGCTGCTTCTGTCACTTTTAATAACTATGCTGTTCTCAGAGGAACAAGATAGTTCTCAGTTGCAGAAAAAAAAAAATCTCAAAATTCTTTCCATGCTGTTTTCAATTAGTAACTGCTTATCTTATCTCTTCCATGTCACAGATCAGAGGTCCATTGTGAAAACACCAAAGACTGTTCCAGACACGGATGAAGATGAGGGAGCTCAGTGGAGTTGTACCGCCTGTACTTTTTTAAATCATCCGGCCTTAAATCGCTGTGAACAGTGTGAAATGCCCAGGCATTTCTGAGCCAACAGGCCCATTACCTTCCGTAAAACCATAGCAAACATACAAGGAATTGTCCAGGCATTGAGGGGCAAAAAAAGCATTTATGCATAGGATTTTGTATAATGGAAGGTGTGATGAGATGGTGTTTTGCTATTGTTAAATGTCAGCCCACAGAGCAAGCAATACCTCAGAGTTGTGTCATAGGCAGTTGACGCTGACTGGCTGAAGGGCAATCTGCTGAGAGACTCGCCAGCTGCCTGAACCATGTACAGTATTACCAGTAACACACACCGTGTTCAGTGCCTGGGTGTTGCCCATCCTCTTCTCTGCCCCCGATGTCACTACTGAGTTTTGACAGGGGAAAGGAATAGAGTGCTAGTGTTTTTGTTTTCAGAGCTTTCAGTGAAACACTACATGCACAAAGGAGATCTTAAAAGGAACAAGGTTTAAATATTTAAACTGTTTGCTGCCACATAGTGCCTTTGATAAAGGGAAGAACTTCACAAATCAGTGGTACTCTTTGCCTTATCTTCCCTGAAAACGTCTCTGTGAAGCCAGAAATCAGTACAATCACATCTAAAGATGAAAAGGAAAAACTGCATGCGTTGTCTGTACAATACACACAGTGAAATACCCCAAAGCTTTTCCTACTGTACATAGCTCTAGAGCCTGCTTTAAGTGATTTCTTTTCCTCACCTTTATTATTTTCTTGTACTTCTGTATGTATAGTGTAATAGACTTTTTGTTAACTTTTTTTCCCTTTAAATGATTAAGCACGATCATGTCCCTTTTTTTAAGCTTTTATCTGAAAGAAGCAATGCCTTAAAATAAGAGCATTAGTAAGAAACTATGCACAAAATAGCTTTCCTCTGCTCATTCTGTACATTGCTCTTGTAAATGCTGATGATCTGTGAAGACCTGCAGATGCAGCGTGGTAAAAGTGCAGGAAAAGTTGGAAGAGTTATGCATATAGTTCACTCTGTACACTGAATTTTACGGTGGGTGACACAAAGGGAGCATTTTGTCTGGTGTGAGGAAACTTTATACTAGGAAACTTTCAACCCACCAACAGATCAGCATCCGAGTTAAGCTTGCTTCATCTGCTGGGTGTCTTGCAGACTCCTGAAGAGAGTTTCATTGGGGAAGTACATAAAGTGCCAAAATCAACAGCAGCAGCATCGTACAGCTTTTGTTCAAGGACTTTAAATGCTTTCCTGTTTTGGCAGCCAGTTTCTAAACCTGACTTTGTGGTGAAGTCTCATATTTATAGAAACCAAGGATAGCAATATTTAGGACAACTGAAATAAAGGCTGGAAAAGAGAAATCAAACAGACTTGAACACTGAAGCAACCTCAAGCATCTCTTTTATTTTGATGATCTATTTTTTTAAGGAAAATACTCACATGATCGGGGATGTATGTAACCGAGATCAAGAAAATGGAATTCCAGTACAATATGCATGAAAGACGGCACGCAAAGAATTATGTAGCAGCAGCACTTAGCGTGAGGCTGGAGGGAGTGCTAACCGTGTAGCAAGAGACAAAGTAGACTGTCACCCACTGTAAACATCCGCCAGTGGACACTTTTATTAGGAGTTTTACAAGTGATCTATGTGAATGCACAGAGGCCTTTGTTTTGAAGGCTTTGCATTTTTTTTATGTGGGAAGAAAATGTCAATCCCAGGTAATTAGGCAGTAGACCCAAAGCACTTGCATTCAATGCATTTTGTTTATAAAATGAGGCCTTGTTTTTCAGCTTCATCTGCAGTTCTATGTGAAGATTGACAAATCAGTTTTTACCTGTTTATTAATAAAACCTAATTTGGATATCTTGAGTTGATGGTTTTGTGATTTAGCTGGGTAAACTGCCTTTGTAACAGATAAGTTATTTATAAAAATTAAAAAAAAATATATTCTAATGTTTTCTTTTGTGATTTGTTTGCTTTTTCCATGCTGTGGAGCAACAGAATACTCAACGGAACAATAAGCATTAACAGTATTAAAAGTAGGCTGATTTCTTATGACCAGAGTTTTTATTTAAGCCTTTGTTTTGTTGAACCTTGTCTCTCCTGCCATGCATTACTCTGTTTAATTCCAATTCAGTGAGCATAAGGAATGTATTTCATAAAGTTGGACTGACAAGATTGTTTTCTGACCAAAGACCCACTCACTTACTCATAAAGCAATAAGCTAGACACAGGCCCTTTTTACTTCCTGCTTCTGGGGTTTATGATTTTTTAAATGTTTTTCTAAATCAAAGGGGGCAACTACTCTGTGGTAACAGATGACAAACTTATGTTGATATAAGCACAGTTTAAGGATGAATATGGTTAAACTGTATCTTGGTGCTGTGGATGTAAATGCTGTGAGATGTGGAGTGTTCCTTGACATGTCTTTCCCACATGGACCCTGTCGAAGCAGATATTTTTTATATGGAGTTGGGCTTTCCTGAGACATACTGATGCTGTATAAAAGGCCTTCAGGAGACATCTATAAACTGATTTATCAAAAAAAACAATTAGCTACAGATCCAGAAAAAAAATCCTTAATGCATATTATTTAACTAGTGTGCTGTAATCTGCAATATGAGAAATAGTGGTTGGAGTGAGGAGGGCAACTGAATTTGTAAAGGAAACTCCAGTCAGCTGGAAAGAGTCAGGGGTGGAAAGAGCATATTTGGAGAAATAGGTGAGATGGAATCCTGCTCATTCTATGAAATGCGTAATTGATCTTTTTCCTGAATAATGGCTGTTTATTTTCTGAAGGGAAAAAAAATACTTGCATCCTTGTTCAAACTAGCTGTGTGGAGCCATCTGCTCAACATGAGTGTGTATTGGACAGCCTTTTCAGTAACTGATCCTGAAACAGTGGGATAAGAGATATGATGTCTCCAGTGTCTATTCCAGACTTTTACCTCCCCTTCAAGAGTTTTATGTTCTTAGTGTACTTCAGGTCACATATATCATCAGATAGCAGCATATCAATGTAGCGTGTCATATTGGGTTTCAATTTGAAGGATGAACTAGAGCTAGATTTCACTACTGGATTTTTTTCCTCATAGAACATTAAAAAAAATACTTGCAGGAAGGTTAAACTTTGTGTTGTGAACATCAGTACTTTATAGGAGTGTGGCCAGGTGTGGCGCCCGTGAAATTCAGTTTAATCATGAGATTCAATATCTTCAGTCTCAAGCTAATGATAAATTTGCTTTAAAACTGGTGGTCAGTATTCACGCCTGTCTGTGTATTTGCTTTATTTATGTGAATTTAATCAGTTTTGTGGTCTTGAAACATCTGCCTTCAGTGTGTTTTGTAGATGACTGGGGGAAAAGTGCCCTTATCAGTACTATATTTCTTCAATCAAATTCCTCTCACTTGAATGTATATTGGAGCCTGGACACAAATTAAAGGAAGACTTGATTAAAGATGCAGAATAAATATTAGAAAAAAGCCATCTATTGAAATCTACTATTTACTCTTTTCAATACTCCTTTGGTATTCTAAAATGGGAGTATTGCTACAAAGCAGTGGCAGAAACTTTTCAGTACAGTTAACAAAACATGTAGTGCAGCTTGTGAATGCACAGCAGTTAATGCTTATGTTTAATTCTGACTTTAGCAAGAAAATTGTTTGATATTTTATCTCATATTTGTTAAAAATGCCCTGATAAGTTGAACGGCAGATACAAATTAAACTTTAGATTACTTTCATTGGCACAGAGTGGAATAATTACAGTGCATTCCTTTTTCAAGCCTGACTGCTTGAATAGCTCTTTTATTGCTAATTTTGAGGAAGAGTCTTTGATTTTATGTAGTCAGAATGCCTTTTGAGGTTCATATTTTGTGTAAACTACTTTAACAGTATGGAGAGAGAAGAGGAAGAGTTAGTATGAAATGTTTGGGGGCTTCAGGCTCTATAAGAAGCTTAAGTGCTATAGAAGCAATTGGGGGTGGTGGTGAACACTGAAAATTATATGATCAGACTCAGCTTGGCTTTTTGGTTCTTTAGTTTTAATTTGTTTTTTTCTTTGAGCAGTTCTGTATGGATGGCATCTACAGTAGAACTCAAACAGTGCCACCTTCAGAGGCAGCACTGAGTAAAAGTCTCAGAAATTTTTGCTTCAGTCAAGACTTCACACATGTTAATTTCCAGCAGTGCATATAATTATGCTTTCATCACAAATGCAAATATTTTTTAATATTTAATCAAAATATAACAATCTTCAGTCAGTGCAGTGCCGCTGCAGTCATGAGTTTAGCTGATTATTTTTCCCAGTGTCCTATTCTCTTAATTGATTTGATTAGCAGATATCCATGTGTACTTACAGAGGACTTTGAGCCAAAATTACTATCTGCAGGGGTTCAAACTGCCTGTGATGTGCAAGTTAATTTAAAATAATAAAACCCTATCATATCACGCATGAGTGCAGATTTTAAAAACGAAAAGTAGCATCTCAATTCGGGTACTACTAAAGCATTTAGGGTTGCTTTATAAACCAGTTCCACTTTTTAAGGGAGTTCATTGTTACGGCTTTGAATTTGGTGACTCTGCTTTTTTTCACACCATTTACAGGAGCGTAGTGCCAAAATAATTTTGATGTAGCTGATGTGGTAACATATGGAGATGCTGTGTATTAAGCATTTTAATGTGCTTTTTTTCTTAGGAGATACCAGCAGACCTTATTAGCCTGTGACTGATAAACTTTACCTAAATTCAGGTTCCCCTTGCAAGTGATTGAAGGTCCAAAGCTAAGGAATACGGTGTTGGAGATATCAAGGAAATTGTCTGAGGAATGCTGTGCCCTTTGTTCTCTGTATACAGAAGCAGGTGGTGTTGCTTTCCTTGCACCCTGCTGTAACATACAAAATAAAATGTGGCAAGCAGAAGGCCTCAGAGCTAGATAGGGTGGACAGAGCTGGGAGGGAGTCAGGAACTTGGGACAATACGTGAGAGAAATGCTGGTGTCACCAGTGTGCATCTGCTGACAGGACAGCCATATCTCCATTGTCTGCTGAGGTTTTGCGCTTGCCACATTTCGTTCCGTGTCAAGGAAAAATTCACAAGGTTTTCCTGAGGAAAAGACAGTTGGAAGCGAGTCCCTGGACCTCCTCATCTGGCTGGTACACAGCTGCTTACCCAGAACAGGGAAGAGGCGCCTGCATGTAAAAGGGATTATTTGGCCTCCGTGGTTTTGGAGGTTGGACACTGATTCCTTAAAAGAGACACTTTGTACTCTCGAAAGAACAGCCTGTGCATCATTAATTCTGGATTAGCTTTGTACCATCGTACTGCAACAATAAACCCATAAAAGTGGTGTTTCCTAATGCGGGTGGTAAATCTAGGAGTGAGTTTGAAAGAAGTTAACAAATATTGATAGCTCTTCTGAGGTGACAAGAAGCATGATTCAGATGAGAGAATGAATGTGTGTTTGTAATGAAAACTTGATTGCAAAAGTTATCATCCCAAAAACTTTATTTAAAGAATTCATTTTATAGTGGTTTTATGTTGATCTAAGATTACAAGCAAAGCAATCTTTGCACATACATAATGTCTCTTATCAGCTGATACAAAAAAATATTTCATTTACAATCTATTCATGGTAGCAGCTCTGTACTTCATAGTTAGCTGTAAATGGTAAGTTGGGAGCCCTTTTTGATTGCTATTTTGGCTTTTTTATTTATTTTTAATATTTGCTATTTTGCAGGTTATATCCTGTGTAGAACAAAACTGGATGGATGGATGGATGGATGGATGGATGGATGGATGGATGGATGGCTTTATTTATTTTTTTACAGAACCTTTTTGCAGCTTTGCTCTTGTTTGTACTTGCTTTGTGTCTTACTTTATTGTCACGGAGAGCTACTGTTGCTCCATCTGGGGAGCTGCTGTTTGGAAGAAGGACTTGTTTGGGTGCATTGTGTCCCCTCCCACTGCTCTGGGGCTGATGCTGACTGTGAGCCTGTGGACAGTAGTGAAAAAGCGTGAAATACCACTTAGGCCTTAAAAGGCATTTGGCCAAAGGTATTGGAGAATCTTTGAATGGTTTGGGTTGGAAGGGACTTTAAAGCTCATCTAGTTCCAACTCCCTCTGCCATGGGCAGGGGCAGCTTCCACTAGACCAGGATGTTCAAAGCCCAATCCAGCCTGGCCCTTGGTTTGTCCATCTCAGCAATATTGCTGTGTCACTGGCTCAGCTTCTAAAAGATGCTCTGTTCTTGTGCCTCGGCAGTGTGCAGAATGCGACCCCAGGATTTTGCTGTTCCCTGTGCCTTCATCTCTGCCTCTGTCTTTTCAGTTTTCCTTTTCTCCATCTCTAATTGCAGACTTGAACAACCACTCAGGCCAAGTTTCCTGTGTTTTGTTGCAATTATCCAGTAGCTACAGTGCAAATTTGGGTTAGAAGTAGGATTTATCTTTTGGTTTTTTTCATGAGCCTTTTTCTTCCTTCTGTGTTTTGGGGCCAGAAATAAAATTTAAACATAACCTGAGGAAAGAATATACTGTCTTCTGACACAGATACCTGACACAATTATGAAAATATTGTCATGTGGCATCTTTTCTGCCTGTAAGAAAAACTTTTTGGTATCTAATGTCTATAGTTCATATTTGCTGTCATAGAGAGGATGTTAGAGGCTGTCACTGGAAACCCAGCTTGAAATTTGATGGCTTGTAGTTTGATGCCCTCTCACAGACTTGTTTGGTGGCTTGGAGAAAGTTGTGCAGGTCCTTGTCTGTCTGATCCACAGCAGCAGTCTGGCCTCTTGCAGTGTTTGTTGTGCAATTCCGCTGCAACTGAGGAAGCATTTGGAGGTGCATGCATCTTTTCTACTATGCATATTCCTGAGTATTAAGGTTTTGAAGAAGTGAGACCATTCAGTAGAAAACCTTACTGTGTCAGTCCAACTGAGCTGCTGCTGGCCTTAAGGGAGTGAGGGGGGAAAGGCAGCATGGTGCTTGGCTTTGGGAACTCTTCATAATCCTTGGCACAGCTGCCCTGTACGTGAGCAAGAAAATGTCTTGTTAGTGTTTTTTGAGCTGAAGGACATAACAAAAGCTTTCCCTCTGTAATAATGATTAGTAACGTGGAGGGTTTTTTCCTGCTGAGCTTGATACTTTAAATAGCTTAGACTTTCTGAAGCCCTCAGGAAACAGAGTGCTGTCCTGCCTGGCCACCATTCTGCCCCCATGAGCTGAGCTTCACTTCTGGCCCTGGCACTCTGGACTAAATGAAACAAAACAGCCAGCTAGCATGGCCAGGGGCTGAATTTCCTTTTGTTAATGGACCCTACAGCTGTCCTGATGGATCTCACCTGGGAGTGCTTTTCTGCCAGCCCCACAACCATGGCCACCAAGCTCCACACTGCAAATGTGGAGTTTGCTCTAAAGAAAAAAGACTTCATCATTTTTTCAAGGCAACTGTCATGTCCCAGTTCTCAGTGCTTCCTGAAAAAAAACTGGGTTGAGTGATGGAGAGAGATACTTCACTGTTGACATTATTTACTGTTTGCCCCCACACAACTGTCAGGCATGGCTGTACCATGTGATGCCATGCTCGGAAACTTGCATTCCAACTTTGAGAGCCCAGCCTAGTCAAAGTGGACATAAGGTAAGTGGCATGCAAAGGTGTGTCTTACCTAGTTGCATGGAAAAGTGTCATCCATCTCCTGATCTATTGCTTCATGTTGGTTTTCATTCTCTTTCATTTAATTTCCTGTCTTTTCATCCTGTTCTTTTCCTGGACCAATCCCTGTATTTGGTAGCAGGGTTGAACCTATTGATACTTGAGTGCACACAGTGCTTGAGTTCAAGGCTTGAGTCAGCATCTAGATCTCACTTGTTCATCAGTCTGCCAGCCCATGGCAACCATGCTTTTCTCTTGGATTTTGAAACAGTTGTATTAGTCATAGCACTGGCCCAGAAGGTGGTGGCCTGCCATGTGGTGATTTCAGCTCAGTATCTTTTCATTTCACATATGAAATTCATCTCATGAGAGTGAGACAAAATGCATTAGTAATGCTTCAGAGCAGGGATTGCATCACCCCCAGCTGGAGGTGTCCTTGTAACTGGTTTACAGGGCTACACTCCAGGATGCTCCCGTTCTCTGTGGAGCTGTTAATGAGCTATGAATCCTGTCTTCTGGCACCGGAATGGCACACTCCTAGGGCTGACAGGGAATGGCTGATCTTGGCATTGCCCATCATTTGGTCATAGCTGCTGTTTCCTGCCTAGTGTGGAAGGGCTTTCACTTCTGTGGCCAAAAGGAAGACGTTGGCAAGTGGTGATTAATGCTTTTTTCTGAATTTTGGTTTTATAACTCCAGATGAGTCTCAGGAAGGTAACACAGCTCATTTCACTTCACAATTGGCTCCTGCTGTTACTGCCATGACCTAATTGTTTTTATTTTCATTTTAAGAGTAAAAGCATTTAAACCCAACCTTATAAAGACCAATGAATAAAACACACCAGTGAAAAAGCTGTGGCTGATGGCTTGAGGTAGGTGGCATAAATTAGATTGCTCAGAGGCTTGTTTTGTCAGTCATTATTCATCTGTTAGCAACTCCTGTGTGATCCTCTAAAGCATCAGCTTTCACTCATGTTTGACAGAGCCTGCTTTGTTTGGGATTTCCCCCACCCCAAGCCCTCCTGTTGGTGTGTTTAGCTACAAAAGCTGCTCCATACCTGCAGGTTTTGTTGGCTGCCTCTGGTTGGTTTTTGTGTGGTATTTTGAGAGGTTGCCTGCCAGCTGTCAGGACGCAGGCACAGTTAGCTCTCTTTGCATGTCCTTTAGCAGTAATGTGAGCCAGCACGCTTGCTGACCTTTTCCAGATGTTTTTTCACAAGCCTCCAGTACCTGGGTCAATGGAGTTTGCTTTCCCTGCCCTTTTAGCACTTTCCAGTCAGGGGGAGATAAGCCTGCTGCAGTGCTGTGAGGGGTTATACCACATTATGGCCACGGGTAGCTCCCAAACCAAGTGTTTCCTCATTTTCTCTTGACTTCCCTGCTAGTGTGTTTGATCGTGCAGGGCTTGATGTAATGCACACAAGCTGCTGAGTCATCCCTGAGCTGGCAAGGTTTTACTGTACTCTTAACCCAATATAGAGTGTTTGGTCCCTAGGCAGGCAGGAGCAAAGCTGGTGCTTCTTGCTTCCTTCCGAATCGTGTCAAGGCCAGCCTGGGGGAGCCTTTGCTCTCAGGGCAGGTTGCCCTGCACTTCAGAGGCTGTGTACTGCAGGACAGCGTTTCCAGGCTGGGCCATGGCAGCACCCTGGGAATGCTCCAGCAAAAGTTGCAGTGTTTAGAGTCATAAATATGCTGAGTTGGAAGGGATACATCAGAATTGAGACAACTCCTGGCCCTGCACAGGACATATCTTGTGCCTGAGAGCATTGTCCAAACACTTCCTGAATTCTGTCAGGCTTGGTGCTGTGACCACTTCCCTGGGGAGCCTGTTCCAGTGCCCAACCCCCCTCTGGGTGATGAACCTTTTCCTGATATCCAATCTCAGCCTCCCCTGACACAGCTTCAGGCCGTTTTCTCAGGTCCTGTCACTGGTCTCAAGAGTGAAGAGATCACTGTCTGCCCCTCTGCTTTGCCTGGTGAGGATGTTGAAGATCACAGCAAGGTCTCCTCTCCTCCAGGCTGAACAGACCAAATGACCTTAGCTGCTCCTTATACGGCTTCCTCTCAGACCCTTCACCATCCTCATGGCCCTTCTATGGATGCTTTCTCATAGCTCTATGTCTATTTTACATTGTGGTGACCAAAACTGCACACAGCGCTTGAGGTGGGTCCTTTTGGATTGCAGCTCAGTGTCAATACAATGTAATATAATGTTTATATATTTTATATATATACATAGTAAAATTGTATTATTAAATATGTGAAATACATTTTTATGAATAAGACATATACATTTTGTACGTCATAAAGTTGTCTGTGTCCTCTGGAAGATTTGCTTTTGTAGTTGTTCAAGGATGGGGATGTCTTCTGTTTTTCACAGATTCTTTTACATAATGCAGAGTTTAGAAAGCGTGTGCAACTTTTGTAATATCAGTGCTAATGGCTCTGATGTAAATCTGCCTTGAAATGGGACGAACTGCATTCAAAACTGAGCCCTGAAAACCAAGAGCTGGGCACCACAAATGCAGCATTTCAAGCAGGCAGGCCTGAATAAATGAAATTGAGTGTGGCACAGTATTGGGGTATTGGGAATCATCTGCTGGCTCGTGGACAAACGCAGGCTCCATCAGGAAATCCTGCCTTCAAGCCAGTTTTGCTGCTCTGCTGGTGATGTGATAGCTGGACCCACAGGGTTATTTATGCCTCTGGCAAGGAGCTTAGAAACAAGGCTGCAGGCAGGTTTCAGATAGCTGTGAGCTCAAGGCTGTAAGCGCTGAGTTGCACATCCAGCCTCCGCCTGGCAAGCAGAGAATTTTATTTTCAGTTCTGTTGAGATGTAGGTGCACAACCCAACTGCCTGGCTTTGGGCAGCTGTACAGCTGTGGTGAACCTGCTCCCCAAAAATGCAAGGAAAGAAGGTGTAAAAGGAATGCAGTAGGAACTTGTGCTGGTTTGTTTTGGGAGAAAGTTCCCCCTGCCCCCCCTTTAATGCTGCCTTACAGTTGCATGCTGGAAATATTTGTTGTATATCTGCCTAACTGCTGACTGACACATACAAGACAATAAACTTAATTAGTTAAAATCCCCTGTGTTCTGATTGACTGCCAGTGTCCAAAGTCCATCTGGAAAGACATGGGAGATAACATTTGTAAGGCAAGGCTATCTGGGCTTGCAGAGTATTTCTTCAATTAATTTCTGCCTAAGGATTGGCTGTGATACTTATCCACTGGCAAACCTAGTTTCAGATTTCAGCTTTAAAATATAATTGGCAGCTCAGCAAATTCATAAAATTGATCCCCATTCACACTTATTTTTGGCTTGCGTTAAGAATGTGCCAACCTGGAACTCTAAACTTAACCCCGAGTGACTTTCCCAGGGCTGCTGCCCTGAAAGGAAAGCCTGGCAGCAGCGCCTGGGCCCCTGCCAAGACAAATCCTGAGCGGCCGATGGCAGGGCAGCCACAGCTTGAACTGCAGGTGAGGGGAGAATAAGGAGATGGAATAAAGCATGGATTTTGTTAAATGCCCCCTTTCTGAAACCTGTTATTCTGCATTTGTCTCTCACTGCTCCACAGCCTGACACTGCTGTAGCCTCTGAGTCCGTCTGAGCTGCTGGGTGCCCTTGCAGAGCTGCTTAAACATAAACCTCAGGCTAAAGCCCAGACGCGTGGGAATGGTTAACAACGCCACGCGTTTCAGGTGGCAGAAGGCAGCAGAATTGGTTCGGCCGGTGTGATCGAGCCTCGCCCGCGGGTTGGTGGCTTCTTTCAGCCTGCGGGAGCCTCTCAGGCCGGGTCCCCGGCAGAGGCGCGTCCTTGCAGAGCAGAGCTGAGCCTGCGGCGCGCAGGGTCCTGGCGCTGCTGCTGCTCCCCAGTGCAGCTCCTGCTGCCAGGATTTCCCCGAGTGCACGGCAAAAGCCGGCCTTGGAGCAGCGAATCCTGCTTCTAGTGCTACCACATTGACACCTTGTGGTGGACTTGGCCATCATCTTTTCTAGAAATACGTAATTGGTGCACGTCTTAGGGATGTCTGTTGCGGGACGTTCCCTAGAGGCTTCCATTTGGCTGTGGGCAAATTCAAACATTAGAACATCAAAGAGCAAAGTGCAGAGGCTGACCTAAACCAAAGTGTCTCCCAAATACCATCCCCATTTGCCTATCAATATCATAGAAGATGAACAGAAATAACAGAAATAACTGTTGATTATTTTTTCTGCTGTTGTAGAAAATTGGATTCTCTGCCCTTTTTTTCCATAATATTGTTTATTTGACTTCAATTTAAACTGGTATTCACTTTTTTTCAGCTTCTGCAAGACTTAAATATGACCTAGAGAAGATGCTCTGAAGATTTAAAGATCTTCCATCTGCTTCTTCAAGTGAAGCCAGGGCTCCAAATCCACCACATGTCATACATTACGTTATGAACAAAAGGATATGCAGATGCTGAAGTTCTCCCAGAATGTTTCCCTGCTGGAAATAACCTTTTTACAAGCTTCTGTATTCACTTCAACCTCTTCCTAACAGGACCTCCTGTGGGGAAAACTCAGTATTTCTCATTCTGATGATGGTTTTGAGTAACGCTTATAATTGTCTGCCAATGGCTGTGTATATTTTGGCAATAACAAATCTGCTTCCCTGCTAAATTTTCCTTAGCACCACTTTTGGAGCGGTGGGGGGGTGGACTGCAACCTTTGCCAGGGCATCATGGCAGTTCTTAGGATTTAGATTTCCCTGTAGCTGGAGAACGTGGTATTATTTAATGAAACAATTTGTTGTTTACCAGTTCAAATGGTAAAAGCCATCACATTCCTCTAGGCTCCTCCTGCTGCCCCCCTTGGCAAGCCTTGGTTGTTCTTTAGTCCTCGTAGGCAGTTCTGATCTCTGCACAGCTCTCCTCCCAGCCATGCCAGGAGAATTTTAATTCCTGTAGTAAAATGAAGTCTAATCTGGAAACTAAATCACCAGACAGTGAAGTTGTCTTTGTCTTGACTTTGTGTTCAGTGTTGTAGCTCATTTGGTTACTACAGCTGATCTGCTTCTTATTTAACACTTTTCTCAGTTGTTTGGAGTCTCTGCAGATATTAAATTACAGATTCTAAATTCAGCAAGCTAAGAGCCGCAGGAGAGCTGGGCCTGCTTTGCTCAGTCTTGCAAGTGTGCAGATGGGTGGCAGACACTTTTTCAGTCTTACTTTGCACAGCAGCTCCTTTCCAAGGTTCATCCTACCATATGTGAATTCAGTACTTGCTCCTTCAAGCTCTACTATTCATTAATTGTATTTAATTTCTTTTTGTTCTTTACTTGAGAAAATCTACTTGTTTGTCCAGTGTGGCATTTTTTTATGCCATCCATATTTTGCTGCCTGCTCCTAGTTTATGTTTTTCTTCTGCCATCAAGTGTGCTGATGCCCATTTGTCTTCTGTATGGAACCAGTAGTGTTAGTAATTCCCTTCAATGCCCAAACTAGGGAATTGTAGGTGCAATGGAAATCCTGAGCCCAACAAGGATGGGAGAAGAAAGGGAAGATGAGGAAACAGTTTGACTCAGGGAAAGGGGAGGAGCTGGCAGTGTGGTTAGGGTGAACAATCCTGATGCCATCATTCATGCACATCATCCAATTTCCTGACCATGCTCAAAGCCCTGCAGGGGTTGTCCTGGCTCTCTGGCTCACTGCCTCCCATGTGCTGTCCCCACGCATGGCTGTGTGCACTCACTGCTCTGCTCCACATGCATGTCTGTTTGGGCTGCATTTGCAAAGTCAGCACGTCAGCACATCTCACTAAGGAGTTCCTCTGAGCCTGCTGCAAGACTTCAAGGCAGTGAACCCAGCTGGGGGTGGAGAAGGGATGTGGCTAAAATACTATAAAAAATCCCTTTGCTATCAATTGCAAGTCATAGCACTTTCTTAATAATGCTAATGGTGCTGTAATAGTAAACTCTTTTCAAGAGTTCAAAGCATCCAGTCCCACCAGTGCATGGGAGATAGATCCTACAGCAGTCTTGTGTATACATGAGTGAGTGCAAAGATCTGTCACACTTGGTGAAGTACAGGCCTTGTTCTTCCCAAAATTTTTTAAGGTGGAGAGAAGTCATGTTCTATTTAGTTTTTGTGATTAGTTCAAATATTTGCTTATAAATTGTACCAGGTCTTGTGGGAACTGAGTTAAAATATTATCAAAACTTCTTAGAATAATTGGCAAATACAAGTGTTTGATACCCAGCAAGATTATCTCCTTTATAGACTGTTTTATGGCATTAATTCTTATGGTACCTCAGCTCACCACATCAGTAGGTTTGTCATCCATGTTCTCCGGAGGAAAGATTTCTGTGTTTTAGAAGAGGTGGTGGGAGGTGCTTTGAGGTGCTCAGGACTGCAAAGAGCACTCTCCTTTCCCCTTGTTATGCTGAGGAGCTATTGCAGGGCTGACCCAAGACTTCTCAGTGAAATATTTGTGTTTAGTTTCCCTAGCCCCTTGCAAGGGAGGGTGTCTCTGGCTTTCTGCCTTTTTGGAAAGGGCTGAGTATAGAGAAAGGAAGAGGATTTTTTTTTCTGACTTTTTTTCTTTTTTTTTTTTTTTAAATGAACTTGGCAACTCTGTAAATCTCCCTTGGGAAAGCAGCCCATCTCCTGGAAGACTGCTCTCACTGCTTCCAGCTTCTTCTAAAAGAGTCTTGACAACCAAAAAGCAAAGAACATCAAGGGCTTTCTGAGGCTGTTAAGATTTATGGGTTCATTTGCAACTTGGCAGCGAGGGCTGGCCTCAAATGCATCTCAGCAGAGACACCAAATAGCAACAGCCTCTTACCCCCCTGTCCAAGAGCTGCCGCCTCCTTTCTGCTCGGAGCCCTTTCCCTTGCTCCAGGGCCTGACAAAGGCAAATGGAAATCCCTGCTTTGGAAAGTGCAAAAGGCCCTGCAGCAGGAGCTGCTGAGCCCCATGTGCTTGGGCTGTGGTGGAACAGGGAAACACTCCCTGCTTTCTGTGGTCTCCTGGCCAGCAGCAGATCTCCTCTCAAGCAGTGACACAGCGCTGCTGCTGAGCTTGCCCTTCTGACAAAATCCCCATGAGAAAAAACCCTCTGGTGAGCACAAGAGCCAAGAGAAATCAAGTTCTGTTTAGCACCAAAGTCTGATTTATTTTCTCAGACACTTTCTCAGCAGAGTGCACATTCTATGTATTTTACAAAAAGATTCCTCAGTAAATATGACAGAAATTAAAAGGAAAAAAAAATTAAACATTGAGAGGGTTTTGAACAACCACCAAATTCCTGTGCATCCTCAAAGGAAAAGGAGAAAAGTTCATGCACATCTCCAGCAAGCCAAGGGCACCATATAAAGGCAGTGTGCCAATTTTCCTATGGATTTTTAAATGCTTTGTGTATTGAAATATGTAACATGCATACCAGACATGAAAATGAATGTTGACATCCTGCTCCATTGCTGTGTGTGTGTGTTTTCTGGATGCTGCCATTTGGGACTTGCTTTGTTTGGGTGGAAGGTATTTTTCCACTCGGCATCACACTTTGTCTCCAGTATTTTTTGAGGCATATCACAGAGAATTTTTTCCGTAGTTTTGTTTTAAGACAACTTCTAATTCTTATGTAATATGTAGTGGATAAATTTATAAGCCATTCCAACAATCCACAGGATATATGGAAAAAACTGTCATGTTCTGTGAACGTCAGTCATACCTCCAAAATCCAAATTGCTGTTTCTTGGAACCAACCACAGGGGCATAAGAAATTGAACAGATACAGTATATTTACTTTCTGCGGATTCTTCAAATACCATCATCAAAAAAAGGAAAAAAAAAAAAAAAGAGTTGGTGGTGGTTTCCAGAGGGAAACAGGTCAAACTATCACTGCTTTCGAAGAATTCATCATTGTGATAATGTCACTAAGGGTAAATTACTGCTACCTTTGTGAAAGCAACAGAATTCCAACTTCTCATTGAGGACCATGTTTAATTCCTGCCTGGAACTAACAGCACTGCACTTCAGAGAAATGAGATACTGCAGGGTCAGAGAGCTTGAAAATCCCGCCTGAATGTTGAAGCATCTGTTCTAAGAGGACTGGGGGAAAAAAGCAATCAAAACCAAAAACTAAACAAAATAACAACAACAAAAATCCCACCACCTAAGTAAAACCCAGAAAATAAAGAAGACATTATTGAGAACAAAATATTATAGATGAACATTTTATAATGTGTTAAAACATTTTTAAAACATGTCATACTGACATACTTAAACTTTGGTATAATGCCAAAAAACCTTCAGGATCAACCTTACTATTTGAATTATAACCTGAAGCATTTGGTGGAATAATGCAGGGATTAGCAGCTTTACAGCTTACTGAAAATCAAACATGTCCTAACAGAACATACTTTACTGTATAACTGCATTATGGGGCCACATTTGGTAATTAAGAGTTAAGTCAACAATAGATTTCTTGTTCAATACAGGAGAGACTTTCAAGCGCTTTTTCCCCCTCTTTTTCCTCTTTTCCATCTGGACTTCTGGATTTTTTAAATTACCAGCCCCGAGCCCTCAGTCCACACCAGGACTTACACTGAAGATGACTTCCCTGATTTTATTTGTGCTGTGTGCATCTCTTTTCTGAGAAAAGTACCTGTGTCCTCCTTCAGGTGCTCTGGTGCACCTCCAGCCCCTCTGCTAGGGGCTCTGTGTGCTCTCAGCATTGCTTTAGAAGCACAAGGTGTAGCTTTGAAAGCTCACTGGCAGTGGGTTGGCCTTGAATCAGGTAATGACAGGGACCCAAAGCTGCCTTCTAGCTGAGAGCACAGCCCTGTGCCAGGGGAACAGGCCAAATGACAGTGACAGGCAGGCCATGGCAGAGCCCTTGACTGGGGACTGGGGAGCACGGTTGTTTTACAGAAGCTGAACCATAGGTTAGGACTCTAAAAACACATCTAATGTTTCAGGGTGTTAATGAAAATCTGTGCCATCCTCAATCCAGGCACCAGTGAGGTTCAAATGCTGACAGCCCAGTAACCCTGAGCCCTCCTGTTCTCTTTCAGGGCAGGTGGAGTGCAATCCCAGTGCCGTGGATGACAGCCTTTGCCTTGACTTGATGCTTATACTTACATTCCTGGGGCAGCTGTAATCCTTGCCATAACACCCTCTAAAAACACTTAATTAAGCCTCAGGACTTAGTTAAGTCCTACTGCATCTTCTTGCCCTAGGACTTGGGCTTATTGGGAATGGTTTGCTCTGGAGGTTTCACAAGTTTCTGTGTCTTTGAATCATTAAAGTCCAGCAGGCAATATTATAGAATCATAGAATTGTTTGAGTTGAAGGGACCCAAAGGATCATGCAGTTCCACCACCCCTGCTGCCATGCATGGGCAAGGACACCTTTCACTAGACCAGATTGCTCAGAGCCCCACCCAACCTGGCCTTAAACACTTCCAGGGAACACATCCACAACTTCTCTGAGCAACCTGTTCTAGTGTCTCACCACCCACACAATTAAGAGTTTCATCCTAAAATCTAATCTAAACCTACCCCATCTCAGTTTGAAGCCATCCTCCTGTGTACTGTCACTAGAGTTCCTGATTAAATGTCCGTCTCTGGCTTCCTTGTAGGCTCTCTTCAGATGCTGGAAGGTTTCTATGAGGTCTCCATGCAACCTTCTCTTCTCCAGGCTGAACAGTCCCAGCTTCCCGAGCTTGTCTTCATAGGGGAGGTGCTCCAGTCTCCTCATCCTGGATACTGGGGTACAAAGTCATGACCTGGCTCATCCCATTGTAAGGATAAGGGGAGCACAGCTCGCTGTGTATGTTTATTTGCTGGACAGAGGGTGGCCTTGCAGCTGGGGTGGGCCAGTAGTCCCTGTAAGAGGCATTGAGGTAAGCGTGGGCTTTCTGGAATAAGCCCGTTCCTTTGCTGGAATCGAACTGCAAGGGCTGCCCTGGGGGCTGGCTGGGGAAGCAGCGCTGCTGCTGCTGCTGCTGCTGCTGCTGCAGCTGGGGCTGGGGCTCGCTGCAGTACAGGGGAAGCCTGGCAGGGGACCGAGCTGTGGACTGCAGCAAAAGAGGGTGCTGCGTCTCCAGGGCCTGTTTGTGCTGAGCACCACGAGGGACGGAGTGGCTCCTGTGGCCTGTTGCGTGCACACCAGGGCGCTCCTGAGCCCAGCTGTGCTCCGGGCACATCCCGCCTTGCACAGGCGGGAGCACGCTCCGCTGGAAAGGGCACCTGGGAGCGCCGGTGCCGTCCAAGCCCTGAGGGTGATGAAGTGAGAACGGTGTGTGCCTGAGGTCAGAGCAGGGGGGAGGGCTGTCCGTGACCCCCCTGTCCCGAGAGGCGCACAAGGACCAGCTGCAGCCGTAGGTGTCGTCACTGATGGACACTGCTGACATCTTCTCCAGGAGCGGCTCTGGCTGTGGCAAGCGCTGGTCCAGCCGCAGGTCAGAGCCAGGGCTGCTGGCCCAGGCACGGAATGTCCGCTCAGAACAGCTCCCCTGGGACCTGCCTGGGTAGCAGGAAGGGCCAGAGCAGCCTCTGGCTTCCCGCAGAGTTTCTGTGCAGGCATCGCACGGGGAACACCGACACCTCTCCTCCTCTTTCCCCAGGGCTAACGGGACCTTTGTTTTGGCCCTGAGCTCATCAGCAACTGAAAGCTGAGCTTGATGTTGTTTCTCTGGATGGTAAAATTTGCATTTATTGCCATAGGTGCATTTTTTACCTGAAAGGATAAAAACAAATCAGACAGGAAGTTGTCACTAGCACCAACATCAATTAATGCACGCATCACTTCTACCCAGCACCGGGTGTGGTGAACACAGAAAATAGAGGAAGTACTATTTTCAAACTCAGTACTGTCGACTCCAGATTTAAATATTGCTGATATTAATAGCAGGGTGAAGCAGCAGTGAAAGGAAGTCTCTGCTATTTTGGAAGTGTCTGATATTCATGTTTCAGTTCCTGCACTCGGTGGGCTGGGAGGCCTGTTGCTACAAAAGGTTGCTTTAAAAAATGGCATAGGGATTTACCTCTGAGAAACCTGCACATTGCTAGGGGGCTGGTGGGAAGGGAGAGAGGGAAAGTGTTTGGATGGCCATTCCCAAGTGCTGCAGCAAAATCCACTCCACCAACTGAGAAGTGTATGTGGGCAGGACAGTCAGCACAGCCACAGTGCCCATGGGTGCTGTGTGCAGGCAAGGATGGAGGGGCCCAAAACCTCTGCTGCCTTTGCTGAGGCTGAAACCACTCAAGCAGGAGGGGGAAAAAGCATCACACCTTTGAGCAACCCCAACCCAAGTGCCTACCACACAAAGCAGGACAGCATGTGGCAGTGGCCCCTAGCCGAGGGAGAGCACTGCTGGGAAGCAGGGGGCAGCTCACAGCATGGAGAGGAACCCACCATAAGGGCAAGGCTGCCATTTTTTTTCAGGAAGCACTGGCTTTTTGCTGAGGAAGTTACTTAAGGTGGGTCCATGCCGACCTAATGGATCATCGGGAGGCATAAACCTGGAAAAGTAAAAGAAGCCATGGATGTAAGCACATGTCTGTGCACACTGGATGTCTCAGTGAAGTGCATTTCCCCTGGACACCTCAGCTATTAGGAAGCTCAGGAGAGAAGAGAGGTTAGTATGAACAGACTGAGGAGCACTCAGCTCAGCCTCGCAGGCGTGGTGCAAGTGCCTGAATGAAAACCTTCTCTCAGCAGGGATGGTGAAGGGCCAGAGAGACCAGATTCTTGTCTCTTCTAGCAAGCTACGACTGCAGAAACACAGAGAAAAGTCCTATTTTGTCATGTAGGGGAATTAAAAATACTGCCAGCCAGCCTCGTCTCATGGATTTAATTCTGCTTCTTACAGGAAATAGAAATTAAAAGATACCAGCCCTTGGTTCAACATCACAAATTGGATTGGAAAGAAGCAAAGCTGGTCATTAATGCTGCCATTCAAGTAGAAAAGTTCATAGAAGAGTGACAGGAGCGGTTTTAAGACCAAAGCTGAGGGAGTAGGACACTCAAGAAACGAGGTAAAAAAAGCTGCAGTAAATTCCTTTCAGAAAAAGGCTCAGGTATTCTGCTACTGATGGGAGGTGCTCTGATGGTGGAGGCGACTTGGCCCATAATGTTTAAATTCTAAATTCTGTAACACTATCATCTCTTACCTGTTACTGACAAAAGAGTACATGAGTAGTCGCTGCTCAATGAACCATTTCCACTCGGGGTTTTCATTTTGGAGATCCCGGTAGTGGTCATTGGAAACAATGACTCCGTCTTTCTCATAAGCAACTTTCACTATGTAGCGATCGTCGTAGCAAACCACCCTCTTGCCTTTCACCTTCCGAGAGGGTGTGTAGACCAGGATAGATTGCTTTTCCAGCTCCTCAAGGATGTGCTGATCTGGTGGGGGGATTGGTAGAAGTAGATGAGGGAAGCAAAAACTAAAAGAGAAACTAATTAATTAATTATGACCAGGTCTCAAACATCTGATAGAAACCTACAGGAATCTGAAGATATTTCAGCACTTTAGGAAAGTCATGGTGCAATTTTCAGATGCAGTGATATCTGATGGCTATTTGGCAACTTGAAAATGAGGTCTTTTGCAAAGAGGTTTTACCTAACCTGTAATTTTTTTTTTTACTAAAAAAAAAAATCCCCAACCCTTTTTTGATTTTTAAATCTTATCTGTAAAAGAATGCCTTGAATTCTACACCAGAGTCTGACACTCAATCCCTGCAGTGCCCTTTTTACCCTCCTAGATGCCAGAAGGCTCATAACCAGCCCTGATGTAAGCTCTACATGGAGATAAAACGTGAGTGATAAAATACATAAATAAACTTCTTTTGCTGCTGTTGATGACACTCTGACCTCTTGCCATTCCTTCTCTGCAGGAAGGCAGATCCACCTCATGTGCAGACACCAAGCTGCTGGCACAAACCTGGCTGATTTCCAGACACAGTATTTCCCGACAAACTGAGTCTCACTCCTCTCCACAGACTTCTGCTGATGCATTTGCTTCTCCTGGAAGGGGAACCCATGCACCCTCTGTGTTGGGTAGCAGGCTGACAGATAATAGTCGTGCAGTAATGAACATCACTGTCTCCTGGCATGCCTCAAAGGCTCTGTAGACTCATTGCAAGCAGACAAACTCCTTCTTTAACTCAGCTTGGCAGTACCTTGTGCTTGTTAAGCAGAAGGTTTAAAGCAGTGTAACAAAGCCTTGTAAGCAGTTTTAGCTGCTAGCCAGGAGCAATGAATGGGGCAATGAATTAATGACTCATTTAAGTGAGGGAAGCCTGATACACAGCTTGCACTGTGCTTGTCTTTACAGGAAAAAAAAACCTGTACCGGGTTCTTCACACCCCCTCTGTCTCCAAACTGCACCTAATGGTTGCCAAATTACGCCCAGGATGGTGACCTACCTGCAATGGGGCTGTCTTGTCGAGAGGGTTCCTTTCTCCAGAGTGGGACAAAAACCTTGATGTAAGTGTGCCCCCTCTCTCGAAACCAATCCACTGCCAGCTGGATCCCCCAGCAGGAGAACACCTCCTTGTTTCCATGACTATAAAGAAAGAGAGAGGATGATGAGGCAAAGCTTTCATGAAGCTCAGAGTTCTCTTTAACTGAGCCAGTAATCAAAAGGCAAAATAAACAGCTTTTGTGTCATTCACCAGTTTTCAAGAAAACAACTGGCAGGGTGTCCTGGTGGGACAGATACAAACACCTCCTCCAGCAGAGCCAAAGATTTATCTGAAACAGTTTGGATACTTAAAAACAAGAGGTATGCTATCCCCCATTTCTGCGACCCAAGCCTATTCCTACCATCTGTATCTGGATGGACTTAAGTTCTAAAGTACCAAGAAGATCTTAGGCCTTGTCAAACCCTTCACATGCCTTGTCTGAAAAAGGTTTGAGGGGTGAGACTTTCTTCCTGCACAAGCAGAAACCCATGAGGCTCTCCTGTGAGAAGCAAAATGTGGGAATTTTCTTCTGTGGTAACAGGGCCATTAGAGATTTTAATGGCTGAAGTGGCTGCAGGTGTGATCACAGGGCACTCCACTGGTTATCCTTTTTGGAAACATGAGACAAAATACAGGGGAACAAAAACTGTAAGAGGCAGGATAGGAAATACAGAGAACAAAAAAAGGGACAAGACATCAGTGGAGATGTCCACAGGCACCTCAGACCCACTTTTATCTTGCTCTAGTTGATGGACATTTTCTTCATTGCACAGAGAGGCAGGAAAGCCCTAAGACAAGTGTTCTAGAAGTGCCAGCAAGGTGGGTTCTGAAGAATCCAATATGCAGCATAAGACAGAAAATAACCTCAAGGAAAACAACTAGGGGTGACATCCTTCTAAATGTCCCACACTCCCTGAAAGTTCCTACTGCTTGGCATTCACTTAATCTAAAATTTGACTACAGCGCAGTGTATGTGTAAAGAAAGGTAGTTTGTTAACTACCTCTGCACAGGGAAACTAACATAAACTGTACACAAAGTCCTAAGTGGATAAATACCTTCACAGTATCTACAGAATGCTCATCCTTGTACTCTGACCTTTCTGCATAATATTGCCAGTCTCACTTAGGCTTTCACCTCTGCAAAAAGCCCTTGTGAACGACTCTCTTGGCTGCTACACCCACCTGCACTGACAGACCAGACAAGGCTCATGCTGCAGTCTTAAATTCCCACCACCCTCCCAGGGATTAATCTCTAGGATCTGTCTACACCAGCCTCATAACCAAAGCTCTGTTTTACATCCAATAAGGTTTCTGTCCTGAAATGGTGACAGATGAAAAATAGCACAATTTGTAGGGAGAAACCTGGTGGCCTATTAAGAGCTACCAAGGCAATAGGAAGTCATTCAAAACCCTTAGCAATAATAAATGGTCTGATGTGCCTGACATATCTAATCTCCATTTTAGAACAGCTGATTTGTTTGGCTTTAAAGGATAGGATCTTTCCAGGATATTCATAACATCATCTGGACTCTTGAATTGGAAGTTTGGGTGACTTTTTCAGATAAATGCCTTTAAAAGGCAGTCCAGGTACATCTTTGATGCCACAACTCAAACAAAGCTCAGCAGCAGTTTTCTTAAATATTGGCTACTTGTCTGTATAATCCTGTGCAGAAAGTAAAGTACACAAGCACAAGTGGGTCAGCCAAAAGGCTGAGTGGAACAAGGAAGATGAGGCACCAGGAACTGCTCCTTAGCATTATCAGCTAATCCAGCTGCTGCTACACTGCTACAGCCAGACCTGTGGCCATCTGAACGAGTCTGTACACGTGTGGGGGCTGCACATCCCCACCAGACACCAGTGACTGCTGTGCAGTGGAGCAGGGCCCTCGGAGCTTTCCATCCTCCCTGCGTGGGCACAGACTGGCTCCTGCCAGTCACCTTTCCCACGCAACCCCGGAGTCCATGGACCATAACCCATCCATGATCGGTCACAACTCAGCTTCATCTCTCCCTCCTGCCAGCAACAGGGTACACTGCACTTGGGTCACAGACCCGCAGGGCCCATCTCTCAGAAAATGGAGCAGCAATTTGGCATCTCTGTGGCTCCAGCAGTTAATCCATCATTAGCATTCTTTTTAAATTGTGCCATTCCAACTCCTTTGAGAGGAAGTTTAGGCAAACCAACTTCTTTTGAAAACTGCAAATGGCCTCACCTCCACGTGGTCATGACACAATATCAGCCAAAGCTTTGTCAGAAAGGCCTAGGAATAGGCCTCTGTAGCTACCACAGCTTTAAAACTAGGTGTAAGTGCAAGCACTAGAGGAGATAGCAGCCTCTTTGGTGTGCAGTGAATATGGTTATGACACTTCTTTTTCTATTAACAGAAATCCATTTATTTTTTCCACCAGCCTTGCTAAACTTGCTATGGATAGGCTGGCAGGCAGCAAAATTTCTCATTACACCTGATGGAAACATGAAGTACTGAGATGTCTGATGAGTGAGACTGGCTGAAGGCAGGGTTATTTTCCCTTCAGCTTCTCGGGTAGGCTGATGGATGGTTGGAGACTGCCAAGCCAGTTGCTTTACCACCCTGGGGCATATTCATCCTTTTCAAAACCTTGCACTCTACAGTGGGCCCTCAGTGCCGACTCCGAAATGCTCCAGAAACAGCAATCCTAAGATATAAATACAAATGCTAGAGATATTTTTCTTCACACAGAAAACTGCAACTTAAAGCTCTAACTTCTTCATTGTTTCATTCCTAAACTGCTGCTTCTGCTGCACATTTATGGTTGTTGGTATTGATGATGATGGAGTTTTCCCCAGCAAGGGAACCTAACATCCCTTTCCTCTGACATCTGCAAACAGTCCTTCTCTGTCAGACAGCAGCAAACCAGAAAAACTAAAGCAAGAACACTGAAAGCACTGACCAGGCCTACGCCATTAGCCAAAGCAAATGCCATTCAGCACCGCTTTGAAAGGCATCCAGGAGAGGAAAGCAGCTTTCAATACCAACTGAACTGACAAACTCAATAGTCTTCTCCATCATCTACAGAGTCATTATCAAGACAGAGGTTGGGATGTCTGAGAAGAGCTGTAAAACCTTTGCCTTCCTGAAACTTAAAGCTGCTGTGCCTGGAGAGCTGAGAACAGAGCCCATGGCCCACCATGGGTAACACTGACCCCAGCACAGTGACAGCGTGGGTAATCAGCTCAGCCACACTGACTGAGTGGGTTCTCAGTTCTTTTGCAGAAAGGCAAGAAAGACACCCTGAGGAGGGGCTTGGGTGAAGAGGCAAAGCAGGGCAGGAGACCCTAACACCTGGCTACCAAGCTCGTGGCCCAGACAAGGCCAAACAAGTTTGCTCTGTTGTGTATTTTCCACTCCTCGTGAGCTGCCTTGAGCAGGGAACCTCTTGGTTTTGTCTGGGATTTCTCCCTTCACCCACAAGATGGCATAATTTGCTTAGTCTCCAGTTGCTCTGGATGTGCTTGGCCACTTTTCTCTCCAACCAGAGGGGATATGGTCTCATCTCACAGGACGGCTAAGAGACAGAGGAAGCCTTCCTTTGCCCTGTCCCAGCCTGCAGGGATCAGCTCGGCCCTGCTTGAATGGACAGGGAAGTTAACAGAGAAAACAGAAGGGTAGCCAGTGAATCCTGGACTCTTGACTCCATATTGCTTGGATAAACAGAGGCCAACTCACTGCTGTCTTGGGACATCCCATCCACAGGGACATGCCAGGCTCCCAGTCTGTAAGAGCACTTTCACAACGCTCAGGAAATGTAATTGGCCAGCATGGGTTGATGCGACATTTCCCAGAAACAGAATGACTAAGGAGGAAATGAATCTATTCAATACAAGTCAACTATCAATTCCCTTATATTTACCTAAAACAGAAGCCAAATAGAAAACCAACAAAAATTATACGAGCCGGGAAATGTTCCCAGCTTGTATAATTTTTGTTGGTTTTTGATTTGGCTTCCGTTTACTTTTGGAGTTTACTTTCAAGACAAAGCAGTAAAACTGTGATATTGTTAGAAACCACAGTCACCTGACTTTATTTCCCCTCTCCTTAGATTAGTTGGATGGTCCATCTATCTATTCATCAGATTTTCCCTGGAAACATCTCAGGTTTAGAAATCCTAGGTGCCCATTTGGAAAGGGGGGGTAATTTACTGGTGAGCTCCAAGGGAGAGACACTGCCACAAACAGTGGGCAGAGGTTGCCTTATAGAAGGTCAGAATGCAGAGTGAGCCAGTAATTGCATGTGATGTGCATATTCATGGGCATCAAGACAGCAGGTCCCTGAAAGCTGTGCATCAGCCGAAGAACAGGAATAAGCAATTGTTCATACATCAAACGCATCAACGCACCTCTCACCTGAAGGAAAAACACACTTCAAGCCATCAATTTTAAAAATCAAAAGCTTCAGAGGAAGAGAGATGCCTTTCAGAAAATGGAGCTTACCTCATTGCGACATTGCTGCCATCGATCACAATGGGCCTCAAGGAATCGGAAGAATCGCTTTCATCTTCTCCAAGCCACTTCAGCCCCGGTGCGGTGCTACACGATCCACGGGCAACCAGCTTTAGCTGGGAAGGCTGAGCCTGGTTCTCCGGAGCCTGAGGTTTGCTCCCCATGCGAATCAGCTCTTTCAGCACATCATCCTCCAGGGCATCTTGGCCCAGGTTCTCCAGCACTTTGCAGATGTCCTGCTTACCATAGCCCAGCTTGCAGAAAAAATCCATCTTGCTCTGGTGCGCTTCCACCCCTGCTGCAGAAACTTTCCTGGAGTGTGGTGGTGCTGCTTTGCTAGAAATTGAACTGGCCAGTGCCATTGCAGCAGGCTTTTATGTTCCTTTAAACCTGATGATCCTGTCTTCCCAGCTGTGTCCCACAGGCATCAGCTTCAGGGAGGGAAAGATTAACAACAACAAAACACAAGTGTTAAGGAAGAACATGCAATCATCCCAATTCTTTGCCTAGTGCACAGCAGCGACCAGAAGATTAGCTGTCTTCTCTCTGAGGAGACTGTCCAGTCTTCTCTCAGCATTTAAGCATTTTTCTGGTCCGCTCTTAATTATAAAAGCACCAGTGTCCCATGCAATGTTCGTCACTCTCCAAACATTATGTCAGACAGGTGTCACTTCACTTGGTGAGCTATGCCACGGTGCCTGTACGCAGACAGGCTGCATGCGTGAGTTGGTTCTGCAGACTTATCTCACAGGAAATGACACAAAGGGGATTTTCAATTTGCTGTGTGGCTTCTCAGCCTGAGATAAATATCTGTCAAGCTTTACTGGACAGGCTCAGATGCCATAGCAACTTAACAAGTACAGCAAATTTCATCCAGTGATTTAAGGAAACATGTTGTTCGCAAAGTATCTGGAAACAGATTTTTTTTTATAGTTTTCTCTTTCCTACTATCTGTCAGCTTGTATAGGGACATAAATTCTGAAATTCCGTCAATCATCAGTTCTAATAATGCCTGACTACTCTTTTCCTGTTACTTGCTATTTCAGTGAGGGCTTTTATTTTCAGAGAAGCAGCTTGTTTTTTTGAAAGGCGTCAGGACAGTGCCTTGAAGCAGGTGATCCAGAAAGCAGTTTCAATTTCACTTACATTTATTGTCAAGGCAATTCAGAAATGAGTGTGCAAAAGTAGCAAAAAAGCTACTTCATATTCTCCAGAACTGCACCATGTAAATTTCTGGCCTACCCAGTGAATGAAGGTGATGGGCAGCACAGTCAGGGATACCCAGAGCTGCCCAAGCCCAGCAAGCATGACATGGGAGAACATACACGGTGACCACCCATCTGTCAAGCCAAACACCTTCAGTCACTGTTGGCTTGTTTGCACTGAAGCATCTCTTGCCACATCACTGCAATTATTGGTGCTACCTGGTTAAAAGCTGTGGCTGGTTCTTCTACCCACACGAGGGATGTAAGGGTGGCCATCTTCCCTTTGCTGACTGCGGCGAGATGCAGAATTAACTGACCAAACACCCTCCGTGCTGAGCCCAGAGCCAGAACCACATCCCACCCACCAGCTCCCTGTCCCAGCCTGCCAGCCACTCCCTGCCCAGCAGTGGGCCAGGCCACGCCAGGAGCCAGAAGCTGAAACCATGTGGAAGAAGGCATGGAGGTACTGGAAACAAGCAGCTGGGAGAGGATTCAGAGTGAAGCTCCTCCCCAAGACATAAGAGCCCTCTCAGGCTGTGGGGAAGAAATCCATGCTGGGTTCAGTTAATTTAAAACTGATTAGTTCAGCAGGAAAACATGATAATTAGTTATAACCTCACCTCGTGAAACTTTGATCTTTGATTTTCTATGTAGCTTTAGAAATTTCAGGTATTCTCTGGGAGAAATCTGGCACTCAGCTAAAAATGACAAACAGCATCAATAAAATAAAACATACTTTAAGCATGTCGTAACTGTAAAGGGAAAACAGTTACCATGCGTATTTTTCCATCTAAACTAAAGCATTGCTTATTTTAGTCAGTGACTGTTTTCCTCACAGTGCACTCTGTAACAATTTTCATATCTAATCCTTATTTTTAATTCATTGACTAAAGATGAAAATGAAAATGCTTTTTCATTATTGAAATGTTTTCTCATCTTTGAAACAGCTACTGTCTGAGCTGAAATACACTGATGTAACCAAATAAAGCAGAGGCAGTCACATCTGGGCTAGCACCACAGTAAAACCTGTGTCCAGGTATGCGATTAGCGGCTCCAAACACCTAAAGTGTACTACTTGATTTTTTTAAAATGCCTAGATTTTTAGAAATAAATTATTGTTAATTAAAACTTTTCTTAGTATGTCTTCAGGTCGAAAAGAAAATATTTACCACATATTTTAATTGTCATTACTATTATTTTCAGACCTGTACTTCTGTCTACTCTGATGCTTTTTCTTTTTTTATTTTTTTCCCCCCTCCTTATCTTTTACTATCAGAACAATTTCCTGTGTTAGCATCACATTGTGTTGCATGGATGTTTGTCCCGGATTTCACCTGAAGTTAGGTTTGATTCAATCCTTTAGAATTTTACCAGCTGCAGAGGGGGCAGAGGCCATGTCCGCCTTGCAGCCTCCAGCACACATGAGCAGGTGCTGGATGAAAGTTGTTCACCACAACACTTTCTTAGCTTCATCCCAGGCAGCACCAAGCCCATAGTCCATGTCTGCACACTTTGCTTCTTTTTGCAAGGCTTGGTCCTTCTGTGCAAGCAGTGAATCCCTTTGGCTTGGTAAGCATGGGAAGCACTGAGCTCCAGATGGCTGCCCAGGGTTGATGTGATGCAGTAACAGCCATCACCAGCAATGTGGTCATTCTGCAAAGTTAGCCACTGGATTTCTGCTGCAGTGTGGCCAAACATCATAAATGGGTGATACAATCACTGCAGGGTTTTCACCACAGAGAATAATTCGGAAAAACTGAGATGGAAGCCTTGGTCACAGAAGACACTGAGGTCACCCTTCTCAAAGGGGAATTAAAGGGCAATAAAATCCCTGGCTTACACATTAGTAAACAGTCAGGAGTGTGCCCAAGTCCAACAGGTCAGCTGGCTGCTTATAACCAGCACAAAAAACATGACAAGAGGAGAAATTGTGTATCACAGAGTCCAGCTTTTGCTATCACAAACAGGTTGTGAAATTCCATTTATAAACTTTATGACTTTAATTTGCAAAGTGCTTAGATTTTCTCCTGCCACTTTCCTCCCTTCATCTCAGCTGATCCCACTGGAATCTGGTTTTGTTTTCACTCCACTGAAAGCCAAAGTCTTTTCATTGAATAGAATAATTTATCCAGAGATAACGGTGTGCCCATCCTATGTTCTATCTTAAACAGCACTCTCTCTGTGCTGTTGTGACTCCTCTTACAGACAGACAGACACACCCACACAGAAGAAATGGCTTCAGTCAGATTTCCAAAATTCTATTTCAATCTTAACATTTTAAAAGGTTAATATTTCAATGAGTACTTTTGACCAAAAAAAAAAAAACAACTTACGGTTTTCTGCCTTTGGTATATTTGGACAGATTTTTAAGATTAGAAAATTGTAATTGAGAACACTTTTCCAAAGAAGTGGTGGCAACTACTACATCTTGAATGACTTTAAAGAATAATATTTCCTTCCACCAGGTGTTTGCTCCTCTTCTGACCAGTCAGAGCAGCACCTCCAGCAGCCTCAGGCCACAGAACCACAACAAGGAGCAGTTTGACTCACAAGGAGTTAGGGCTCTTCAAAGCCCCCTCAAAGGCCCATTCTGCCTAAGCAGAGGCAGAGGGGACACAGCCCCAGACAGACCTGGCATTGGTCAAGGCAGAGCAGGATAAGTTCTTCTCTAAAGTTCACGTGTATGCCAAGCAGCACAAGGAGCACAGCTACAGCTGCCTGCCACCACAGTGCTGCCCCTCACACCTCAGAGCTGGATCACTTCACCCCTCTTCCTCCTTCACCTCTGAGAATAACACTGCAAACCACCTAAGACTGACAGCCCATTTGAGCCCTGCCATTTGGTGGGGCTGCTCTACCTTCAAAAAACTAAGAATTTTTATTTTCACAAATGAAAGATGCACATAACTCTTCACAAACTCTTCACAGCAACACCAGACATTTGGTGTCTTGATGACTAAGAAAAGATTTGCCTTTTTTCTTCCCCACCTTCCCCACTCCATTTGCTAAAAATAATAAAGCCAAACTCCCCAGGGAGCGAGCAGTGCCCACAGGTAACCCTTACTGCTCTGCACCTTACCTGGCAGCTGTTCTCTCTGTGGCCCAGCAGTGTTGTCCCACCATCCTCCAGCCAGAAGCTGGATTCAGAGCAGTACCAGGCTCACAAGGAAGTCACCAGCTTGTATTTAGAGGTAAGGCTGATGTCAACTGAGGCAAGTAAGTGCAGTGGGTAGAACTCATTTTATAGGAAGGTTTTACTTCCTCATTTGGCGGGCCATGCTCTCATATAACCATAGTCTGATAAACTTTCACTTCATTTTTCAAAAGGAAAAAAAAAAAATAAAAGAGGTTCCCAACACATCTCTGTTCTGAGTCACAGGCAAAAATTAGTCAAACTCACTCCAGCAGGGATGCAGAACATTGGGCAGTGAGAACATTGCATATGAATTCTGGGTCAAGTGAAAAGTTTTCCACCAGGGTTGCTGTACCAAGTTAGCACAGCCTCATTCCCATGCATCTGGCAAATTCCTGACCTCCAGGGAAATGCGGAAAAAAATACTTCAAAAAAATCAACATTTTGCTTAGCACCTGATACTGCAAAGCCTCATTCAAACATTTCCGTGTCTGAAGGAACCTGCTCTGGGACACTATAATGAAACATCAAAATCCAAACAATCCCCTCTAGCCTGCCGGTGCCTCAGTTGAAAGACTGCTTCAGAGATGCCCAGCCTGTCCACAGCAAAGTCTGACAGACACTTCTTCATGGAAACCTGAGGTTTTCCTCTGCTTTTTCCTCACCTCACTGCAAAGAAATACACCCCAAATCCAATTTTAGGCAGCAAGAAGGGTTGGAGACTCTAAGAGAGGTCAACCTCTGGGGGACCTTTTGGATGCTTCAGACAGCTTTTGCATGTGCAGTGCCCTCTGCCCTGAGGGACCCTGGGGTGCTGTGGAAGGAGAGAACATCTGCCACTGTCACAAGGCAACACACCAGAGCAGGGCTGACCTTTGCCAGTCAGAAATCCCACTACCAGCATACTTCGTGGGAGTAAGGAGGGCGGCCAAACCCTTTGTAGGGTTTAACCCAAAGAGTGCTTGTTGGCTGCTGCAAGTCTCACCGTCCCTTTTTCTAAGTGATGGTTACACCTTTCCATCACACCCAGGCTCCTGGAGCCAGGCTGCCCTGCTGCTGTGTAAAGCACTGCTCAGGCAGTCACAGGATAAAGGGGCAGGACACAGCCTCCTCCATCCTACCTCTGGCACAATGCTTCCTCTAATCCACAAAGGGCTGGGCAGGTTAAGGCTACAGAAACAGGGAAGTGTTCCTAGGGCCACAACTAAAAAAACGTGTTAGCTCCCTGCTGCCCAGAACAGCTGTGAGAGCAGAACAACCTTTGACTCCTCACTCCTTGGCCTCAGAAGCACAGAATGAACTAGGTTGGAAAAGACCTTTGAGATCATCAAGTCCAACCTAAACTCCAAACATCCCTGGAGAGGAGGGATCTTTTCTGCTCCATTTAAGCTTTCACAATGCCACACACCTCATCACAAGACCACCAAGTAGCAGTACTGCTGGAAAGAAAGTTGCTGCATTATTTATAACCCAGGCAGGCAACAGAGGAAAGCACACTACATTGTGTGGTGTTGTTTTAACCCCTACTTCTCAGTAAAATGAGGGTTTTACTGCCCAAATAGGAACAAACCAGAGACTATAAAAAGAAAAGCCAATTAAACAAAAGAAATCTCATTTCTATTGAAGTGACCATGCCCATCTATTGTAAAAAGCCATAAGCAAAAAAGACTTCAACATCATTCAAATCATAGGTAGCCAGAAGACCCTTAGCTAATTCCTGAAATCTGTTTACCTAGGTGATCACCAGCTACCAGACAGAAGACCATGAGAAATAAAGGAGCATATTTAACTTTTCAGATGGCCCCACACCCTTTTGTGAGGGCCTGGACTCATGTTTGAGCACCAAAGGTTGTGGTTTCATAGACATTTCCTTTCTCTGCTGTGCTCCCTTGCACTGACAAGCATGCTGAGTTTTTCCCAGCACAGATTTATTGCTGCTCAAGAAGGAAAGAGCTGCAGCAGGAGAAATTTTCAGAGGGGAAGATCTCCCCACTAATGGATGTTTCAGTGCTGAGGACTGAGGATTTACTGGTTGGTGAAACAACTAGACCTTCACCAGAAAGAATCACTGCCAACCTCAGAGTGGGGCAGCCTTGTTGCGGCAGCTCCTGGAGGCTATGGAGACAACCAAGCATGCCTTTGAAGAAGGTTCCCTGAGCAAAACCACTTTCCTGATGGTGTTAGACTCCTGCATGGAAAAACCACTCTTTTGAAACTGGTTCTGTGGAACACCTCAGGTGTTTTGGTCTACACACCTCAGTGAGGTATTTGCTTTGCTAAAGGAAACAGTCACTATTGCATCAGCACAAGAGAAAAGCATTATCATCCTCTTCCTCATCTGAAAAGTTCACTTGCTGTGTACCAAACAAGCACATGACCATAGTAACACAGTGAAAATTCTTTAGCCCCTAACTGGCAGAACACAGTCAGAATAAAGCAAGTGCTAAATCAAATGTAGGTCTATTGCCAGGAATATTTTTAATAGTTGTGGAACTAATATATTCTCCATCCTGCCTCAAGTGAGAGTATTTCCCTACTCCCTTCAGGAAGGCTCAGGTCAGACCCTCAAGCCAAGCTCTCTCAACAGTATAAGCTACGCTCCTGATTTTAATTACAATTTTTTACTATTAGGCAAAATCTGGTTGTTTTCTGCCAGTGAAATTCTTTCCCTGTTGGAGACACCAAAAATTTTGACTTGGAGACAGGTATTCAGCCCAAAAGCTTACATCGCTAACTTAGAAGGTCCTACTAGTCGACCAGCTCAGTTACTGACAGGCAATCCTGTATTCAGACTGGCAGAAAGCCACTATCTTTAGAAGAGGTATTTCTACATGCTTGCCAAAATGACCACCTTTCCTACTTCCCCAAAACTATGCCACTGTAGCTAGCACTCCATCTGACCACAGAACAGAGAGAACAAAAAATAAGAAAACCAATTTCAATCATGCAAACAATGGGAAAATTACAACCCTATCCATAATGTCTGATGTAGCAGAATCCCTATTTGGTTGGCCCAAAACACCTATTTTTCCTCCTTTTATATAACAAGATAGTGTTATGACTCAATTTGTTTTCCACTGGGCTTAAAATAAAAAAGTACCTTTTACAGAGTCAGAAAGTCCCAAACAAGTTTCAAGTTCAAAAATTTACTGCCGTTCAGGTTAAGATTTCAGAGGGCTCTTGGAACTGTCTTTCAGCTTCAATGATTCATTTTAAGCTCGTAAGACCTAAACCAACATACAGTTTGCTGGTACCTTTTAACACAGCTACCACATTTAACCAAGGCGATACTGGCTTGTTCACTGAGAAAAAGCACATTCCATCAGTGGCCAGACCAAGCATTTTACACAAAAATACTGCCCCGTAGCAAGTATTTACATAAATCTGACTGTAATTTAATATTTTTCAAGTTGCTTGTACCTCCTCTGTGTGCAACAGGTGACTGACAGAAAAGGAGAGACATTACCCACGCTCCAGGAAGCTCACAAGCAAAACCTGTAATCCTGTCACCAACAAATCCAAGTTTTGCATGATAAAAATCAGGCTACAGGAGGGTGAGATGGACAAAGATAACAGCAGCAACAGAATCAGAAATTGTACTAAACTTCTTGGAAATTTTAAAATGCTTGTCCAAATAACTAATAGATGAGGGGAGTGGGGAAGAACTTGGTTTGGTTTGTTTGTGTGGTTGTTAGGGTTGGGTGTGGTTTTGACAAGTGGAAGGAAGCAGGTAGAGCTTTATCTCCAGAGAGTACAGGGTTACCACGACTGGGTTTGGGTAACTCCCATCCTGCAATGCCAACCACTTGGATGCAACACTTATCCTACTTCCACTGACTTGTGTGATGTCCGTGGGATTAGAGAGAGATCTCTGTTGCAATCTACCCTCCTCCCACTTGCAGTGCTCTGCAACCAGGTCCTATTCATAACATGGTTTTGGCCAAGTCCACTCCAAGTCTTGGACTCAAACTCAAGAGATCTACTGAGAACTAAAGAAACTACAGCACATGACAGCAAAATAGTCACAAACTTACTCAATTCCACAGAATAAAACAGTTTAGAGTCTACATCACATTTTTAAGCTGTTGTAGGTAAAGGAATCCAATAGAAAACTCTGAGGAGCTGGTTTTTAAGACTTTAACCACTGAAAAAAGAACCCTAAAGCGTGAGGTGTTCCCCTTCAAACAATCATCAGCTAAGTCCAAGTGAAGAAGTTGATGCTTCTGCTACACTTTCAGTGATATTTTCAACATTATAGAAGAAGGTGGGTTTTTTGGTTCTGTTTTTCAACTACCACAAGCACCAAAGGTCAACAGTGAAACTGAGTTTGGAGATAGCACTGATGAAAAAAAAATGACAGGGAAGTGTGACTTCTCATTAGGCTAAAACAAGTCAACTCTTCAATTCACAAATAAAAAGTCCTGTCCACTCCAACACCTCTGGCTGGACAGGAACAGCAGGAAATATTTGTGGTTTCAGCTTGTTTGTGCCATTTCCAGAAGAACCACATGTACACAACCATCATTTCCAATGAGGGGAGGAGTAAATCCCATCTAACCCAAGTGCTCTGCCATCTACGTGCCAGGTGAACTGCGATCCCTCCAGTGTCAGCAGACTAGCCTAGAAATGCAGCCCTAAAATTAAGTACTTGCCCCCACACTGGGAGCTTTTACACTGTCATTTAATCACCTATTAATATCACCTTATTTTTGAACACCTACATTTGAAAGCTTCCTCTTAAAAACTATAAACAGGTAATTTTACTAATCTGAAGATACTGTGTATTTTTAACAGCACCAAGGCATATTGAAAATCAGAAACTTGAAACCTTTTGGATGTACTGACTTTTTAACCCTTAATTCTGAAGACTCTTTGGCCAACAATGAAAATGGACTATTTACTTCCATACACTACTCATTTAAACTTTCAGCTCCTAAGCATTTACCCGCTGCAAAGAAAAGTAATTTCTGCTGCAGAAAAGTGAGCACATTCACCTGAAATAGGCTGTTTGTTTCTAAACATGGGTAAGTTTTGTACGTCCCACAGGTGGTTGAGGGCTAGCTGAAGCCTAGGAATGGCTGCTGAAACTCTGCAATGTTAAGTCACAATCTCCAACAAGAGGACCTCTGATGTTCAGGAAGAATCCAGCATTCTCCCCAACTGGAAGTTTTAGTTTGTTTCTATGCCTGCCATTTCCTAAAGAAAGCAAGAACACAACTGCCTCACTATCTCCACATCCTTGTCAAATCTGGCCAGTGCTTCTTCCAAGTTAAAAATGTCGTGTGGAGGACAGCAGGACTGAGAACAGTACGACAGCGCAATCCTTGTTTCTTCAACAGAGCAGGCCAAGACCAGGAAGAGCTTGAGACAACCTACTGCCTCCGTAGCACTACTCCAAAGGCATCATAACCAGACCTAGTACAGTTCCTTGGAATCTTCTTATGCTCAGATAGAAGGCAGAAATTTTCTTGACAGGAATAGTGAGCAGTCCTCAGCCCCAGATTCCCCAGGAGACCTCCAGGAACAGTCTTCCTGTTTACCTCTCCTCTGGAACAGAGGGCTCTCACTCAGACTCTGCAAGGATGGCACCGGCCCCTGTAGGGTCTCAAGCAGTTAGAAATGTTTTGCCAGCAGACAGTTGTGGAAGCCCTGAATTTCTAGTTCTATGCTTTGAAGGACACAAAAGTAAGAGATCCATCAAAAAAGCAGCTTTTTAGCCAAGTACACTTCCTGTATTTGGTCAAGCCCACTTTAAGTCTTGGACTCAAGCTCAAGACTACAAAGAACTAAAGGAACTATAATGTGTGACATCAAAATAGGTCGCTAACTTACTCAAATCCATAGAATAAAACAATTTAGAGTCTACATCACATTTTTAAGCTGTTGCAAGTAAAGGACTCCAATAGAAAACTCTGACGAGCTGGTTTCTAAGTCTTCAACTAAGGAACAAAGAGCCTCAAAGCATGAGGTATTTCCCTTCAAACAGGCCTCAGCTATGTCAAAGTGAAGAAGCCGATGCTTCTGCTACAGCATTTTCTATGTTATTTTCAACATTACAGGAAGGTGGGGTTTTTTTGTTCTGTTTTCTAATTACCACAAGCACCAAAGATGTTGGACTCCAGCTTTGTTTTTAACAAAGATAAGACAGGACAGATGCTGCTGAAAAGTACTTTCCTGTATTAAATACCCTCAGTATCCCTGCTCAGCTTAGGTCCAGAGATTACAGCCATTCCACCTGGCCTGCCTAGTCAGAATTTTCTGCCACGGGATAGTTTCAGCTGATTATGTTCCTTAAATATCTGCCTTCCCATAGAATCAATAAGAAGTTATCTTTCTTCACAGACCATTGAAATAGTCTATCCAGGCACAGGCACTCTGGGGCAGAGCAATTTGCAGCGATTCATCTTGAATTTTAGAATTAGCAGATCATGTTCCAATGAAGGGTATCAAGCTGTAAAATCTTACTGCATATTGCAGTCAGACACTACAGTATTACAGAAAAAACACTACCACAAAAAAAAAATAGTTAAATTTATTATTTTAGTTCCCCTCTGTATTTTCCTTGTCCTTCATCTGTACTTGGACCTCTCTTTGTCTTTTGATTTCTTAGGACTTCTGCTTCTGTCTGCTTTTTTATCCCAGTCTCTCACTCGGGTGTCTTCTCTGTATTTGTCTTTGTGTCTGCTGTGAGTGTAATCTCTCTCCTGAGAACGGCTGCGGCTCCGGCGCCTGTCTTTCTTCTCACTCTTGGTCCTCTCCCTACAGCGTTCCTCATGCTGCCGGTCAGAATCCTGTCAAAGGAATTGGACAGAAATGCAGTTACAAACAAGAGGGGAAAACACAGAGGCAGGAAGAGAACTAGAGAAAAGCTGAGCATGGCTGGTTCCTCAGCTACAACTGGAACTACCTTAAAGAGATTCACATCCATGATGATTTGAAAAAGGTAACATAAAAATACTCTACTGAAACCATCTGAAGAAGGTAAGTCTACAAGTAAGTTTCTGTTGGTGTTTAAGGAAAAAAGAATGGCTGTCAGGCATGTTTCTTGTACTGCCTAAGGAGCTGTAGCAAAAATTGGTTATATCAGGGACTCTATTCAGACGGATATTATCAAACTCTTCACAAGCATCAAACATGTCTGTAAGCTAGATTGGGATTTCAGATCTTTTTACCTCAGTAATGCAAATATTTCCATAAGTTTTGGTTCAAGTCCCACAGGCATTCCAGTGCTATGCAGATGCATAATATATTTTAAGGCCTACCTGTAATAATTCTTAATGGCCTAAATTCTAGGCTTCAGCAAAATGAACAACCTGACAGTTTAATATCACTGTATGTGCTAACGGAGAGATACAATTTTATGGGATTTTAATAAGAACACTGTTAAGCACAGATCAATATGAGTTAAGAAGAATGTCTGCATTAAATCACACAGTATTTCTTTCCTCATTTCAGATATTATTTTTCTAAGGATGTACCACGACAGCAGCCTTCACAACTGTGTGGTTAAAACCTATATTCCATGTACAAACAAGCAAACTTCATTTATTTAAAAGAACAGCGAAAAAACTCTACTTTGAACAGAGATTTTATGCAGAAAGCCAGTGACTGGGGTGGCTCCCAGACCAAACAACACCTTTAGAATTACATTGATAATGCTGAAACTATTAGGGTTACAATCAGCAACACAAACCCTCTGGGAATAATCACAGATTTGATCTACAACAAAAACATTCTCCTGGGTACAGTAATTTCACTGGTGGCCAAATGCCTATTCCACATCTTTACTGTCAAACTTTATTTCAGTACAGATTTTAAAATCTGGATCCACCAAAAAGTCTCAGTGATGCTTCCAGCTACTTGTAAGAGATTCATCCATCCATTCTCAAAATGATGCACAGCCATATTACTACTCTTGTACCCAAAAGCCTCACTCACCATATGTTTGAAAAAGCCAATAGGTTTCAAGCCCCTCTGTGACAAGGCCTGAGTAAACATCAGACAATGGACATGCTAGTGGAGGGGTAGACAGGAACAAGACAAAAAATATTGGCCAGAACACCAAATGGTGGGCTTGGTATATGGCTGCCTTCTAACTGGTTTGCTGCTGAAGTTTCCTCCCAGCACATGGGAGAAACAGGAGAAAAGCAGGGCAACACTCAGTTGAACAATCTACCAGGTAAACACTGGAGACACAGCTACTGGCCAAGTGGGGGCAGGAACAGGTTAGTGAACATTTCAGACTACAGACAAATAGGCCATGTTGAATGCCTCAGAAAAGGACAACTTGTTGAAAGGATTAGAAGTCATACAAGCATTGCGTTAAATGACAACAGTGACCTTCACAAAAGCATTTAAGGTACAGGTCTACAGGACAAGTCTGAAAGCGACACAACAAAGTTGCCACAGTAGCTAAATACGATCACAATGTAAAGGAAAAAAACTGTAATTTGAATTAATATAATGAATTGCATCTTTATTTCTTGCCAGCATAAGTTACATTTCTCCTTTAATAAGATTTTTAATTTTCAAGTCTTTGGCGTGGAAAAGGGTCAATTTTTAAAACACATTAAATTACTACAAATAATGGTATTTTGAAACCAAATTTTTATGCCTGAAAGTCAAAAACACACTGTTTTGGAAGAAGAAGAAAAAGATGATTAGTACTTAAAACCAGGCTCTCTCTTACTGCTGAAATTTGTATTTCTCAATCTAGGATCACAGCATCTCATCGGTCAGTGAGTAAGTTATAATCACCCCAATCTTAATCCAGCACTGTGCTGGAACACACACGAAGAAAGAAATAAGGAAAGAGGGAAAGATGCTTCTCTGGAAGTTCATGGCTGATTTTGCCAAAAGTAGTAACTTGCTGAACAGCAGTCTCAGGTGAAACAGCTAGAAATATCATGTTCACAGAAGTAAAATGCATATGCCAGCTCTTACATACATTAAATACAGTAGTTAAAGGTTAAAAGGAGCAAACAAATAGAGAGAGCCTTTTCTAGGGGGAGATTTTGATAAAACTTAACCCTGAATATGAAGGGAACAGTGTCCAATAAGCAGTAAAAGCAGGAAATCAAAACCAGAAAAATCAGAACCTCTGCCAAAACCATGCACTACAGAAATCTGAAATTGGGAAGTCCCTATGTCTCACAAAAATATATTGGATAGGCCATACTACTTCACAGATCCAGTTCTCTTAAAAAATAAAATCCAAGAGAAAACACACAGAGAAAACTGGAAGGCGAACAAAGCCATAATATAGATCTCAGGCGAAAGCGTGTCCTGTATTCAAAAAAACTCTATCAAATCCTATTCACAAACCCACGTGGCAGTCCACCCTCCTGCCCCAGACCCACATCCTGTTACTTACTAAAAGCAAGCCACAGCACCCTACCTGTTCTACCCACTGGAATGAAGTCAAACAGCACAAGACTCAAAAATATATTCTTGAAACATCAACACAGAGGACGAAGATTCAGGAAATGGGTGTCAGACTAAGAAAAGCATGAGTCAAAATATACTAAAGAAAAAAGTAACACCAGCAAGAGAACAGAAAAACAACTCAACATCATGGAAACTATTGAGAAAATAAAACTCCTTCAAGTCATAGCTAGAGTTGATAGCACAAACTGCAGCTCCAGTTGCCAGAACTTCCCATTATAAGCCCCATATCTCTCTTAATTAAAATCTCTGCCACACTATGGACTCATGGTGGAAGTTTCTGTATGAAGCATGGCTACTGTGGTCTTTGGCTGATGGGTTGTGGAAGGTTTGCTGCTGTTTTATTTTCAAGTTCTTACCTCAAACACATTCAGTGAATTACAAAATAGGGTAAAGGCAGAATGCTTTGTTTACCTATACTAAAAATGCTACCACTCACTAAAAAGTTTCCATGCTGTTATGTTGGACTCAACCTTCCCACTGAGTATATTCCACCTCAGGAACATGCCTTAGCTTCACATATTATGTCCAAAGTACGAATAGTAAAAAGTAAAGCAAAATTTTGAATATGCTAAACAGGATTTGCCACCTAAGCTAGCTGCAGATTTCACTAGCGAGGCGATGCCCAAAATACTGAGTCTGTGTGAGACTGAGTACATACTGCTCAGTATACGCATACTGTACAGTACATACTAATGAGGACATGCAAATCCAGAGAGAAAAATTCTTCCCAGAAATTAATTTTCACAGCTCCAAGAGGGAACTATGATGCTTGCCATCAGATAATAGAAGTAATCACTCCATCTGTGATTTTGGGCATAAGAAAGCTAAACTACTTACAGCAAAATGGGTAAAGGTGACTAAGAGAGAAGAAAGCTGTGGGAAAGAAGATACCAGAACACAGCAGCAGTAGACTATGAGAACAAACCACATCAGCAGCAGGTGACTTAATCACAAAAAGATACACATAAACACAGAGGAGATCACATAGACAAGCATTAGAATATGCTCTATTCCAGAACCTGAAAACAGCACCAGGAATCCTTCTGTTCTCATTCATGTTTCTGTGCTATGAAGTCTCACAATCCATTTACAACGACTAGAACAGATGCTAAAAACCTACTGCTGCCAGCACTTGTGGCACCTGCAGGGGTAAAGACTTCTAAATGATTTTAAGATGTTTTCTGCTATGCATGACCAGCCAGCTCCATGGGTGTAATTCGTGAACCATCACTTTTTCAAGAAGTCTAAAGCAACACTTTCAATCAGCCAAACAGACAGGAGAAAGTCTAAACCAACATTAGTCCACACCTCCTGTATGCATATGCTGCAGTCAGGATTTTACTTACCTGAACAAGCCCCTCCCCTCCACTCAAAGGACCCTGACTGAATTAGTACAGTGACAAAAAGCCTGGGTCCATGAATGAGCAATAGGGCTCACTGCTGGCACTGAAAGATTTTAATTGCTGATGTTCATGAGGAAAATTATTTTCAAGCATCACAGCAAGAAGTGATGTGTAGGAACAGAATCATGTATGCTTTGTGTACCCAAAACTTTCAGCAGTACTGAAAACTCAGGATGGGACAATAGCCTTATTTGCCACGGCTGAAACTTTTTCACTTTCAGCAAAGTTGCTAGAAGACAGCTTTGTTCCCACTCATAAAGCTTGCACTGTTAAAATACTGGGGTTTGTTTTTTTTTTCTTTTCCAGCTTAGCTCAATTCTTCCGAATGCTCACTGCAGTGGTGGTTAACCCTCCACTTTCTCACTGCAGACTTTGTTTCCACAAAACACCGTATCTTCAGTATCCCAAGTTCACAGAAATGTGGGAATGCTGTCCTGACAGGCTGCAGTGGAACTAATGAATGACAGAATTACTGTCTCCTGGTGCTGTCCTCCGCAGCCCCAGCCCCACAGCACCATAGGCTTGCACATTCCAGATGTGAGCAAACCCACACGCAGATTTTACACAAATACTTCCAAAACAGTTAAGGACAAATACAAAAAGATAATGTAAAGAGATTGTGTTCCCAACTCTGTATAGGAAACACCCAGTGTATGACGGTCTAGCAAGAAAATGAGACATAGTCTACAGCCATGAAATATGATTACCTACTACTTTATAACTAGGAATACATGAGCAACAGGTTCAAAGTGCTGAAGATCCCCTACTTTACGAGAGGCTACATTTCCTCTTCAGGATGTTTTGGCAAAAAACCATCTAGACACATCAAGCTTCAAAAGTCCATGTGGAAGCCCTCTTTCATAATCAAATATTAACATCAGTCTTCTATAGGTTTACAACTGCTGTATGTTACACAGGACTTTGCACGCTGTGTCCTTATTCAATATCACACTTTTTTTCCTGGCTTCTTCTATGAGGAAAACAATGAACAGGTATAAAGTCAATGCATGAAGAGTCAAGTACCTTAGATTTTTTGGTCCTCTTGTCATCATCTTCATCTTCAGAGTGGTGGTGCTTTTTCTTCTTCTGTTTTTTAGCCAAGTGTGACTGACTTGTGTGAGACTCTTCTACATCCTCATCCAGCACAAGGTCATACTTGGCACTGATGGTGCTGGTTAAGGACAGATCTGTTTCTCAATATCAGCAAAGGGCAAAACATAACAGCCTGGGAAGCAAACCAATCCCTGTTTATCTGACAAGAGTTTACCAAGACTTAACACATATTTCAGTCAGAACACAGTTGTACACATTGAAAAACAAAATCAGCTGTGCTAAAATGACTGAAGTCTGTCCTGTTGAACAATACAGCCAAGCTGCATTCTCCTTTCTTTTCTACCTGTGGATATCTGAACAAGCTATGGTGTTTTCTCTCATGCTTACCACAAGCAAAGTATAATCTTAGAGAATGATTTAATTACTAGAATGGTCTCATTTTGGATGCAGAAGGTCCCCTCTGAAACTACTAAAGAACTCTGTTATGCCATATGTCATTCCAGGGCTGTGGACTAGGGACATTTTTTACCTGCACGCAACATGGAATTGAAACGGCACATTTTGATTTAACTAAATTCATCAAAGTGAAAACCACAAAATATTAAATTCCATATAACACCAAATGGTTATATGAGCTAGAAGGCAAATATCCATTTGGCATGCTTTAAAAATAAGAAGTTTTTTTCCAGGCTGTTTTCATAAATTCTACTTAATTCAAAAAGTACCTTTGAAAAGAAAAGGATACTCTTGCTTTGGTTTTACCTTTTCTTTCAGAGCAAATTTTGAAGGTTTGTCACGTTCCTTCTCATAGTCCTTGAAATCTTCCTTGGTATACTTCCCACCTGTCCACAAAAAAACATGTTCATTTCACTCTAACCACAAACACAACCAAGACCCACAACTATCATTAAGTTTTGGTGATGATTTAGGGGCTCTTTATAACCACAGAGAGCTCCAGAGCAGGATACAGTTCCAGAAGTACTGACATCTGCATAACAGAGTAGAAGAGAGCAGGACAAGTAGTGATGTTCTGTCCTTCTCTAACCTCCAGATTCCATTAAATAACAACCAGCTTTCTGCTCATTCATGTTCAGTGGAGACAACACATAAAGAGGATCACAAAGCAGGATTCAGCAACTGGCTTAGTCTCATTTCTATTACAGGTCCTATATCACACTACTTAAAATTCTGTTACCATGAAAGCCCACAGATTGTTCTCATTATTAAATGACTTTTTGCTCTGATCTGCCCTGAGGGAAACCTCTGAGACAGCTACAGCTCAAGAATTCAAACGGAAAACTCTGACAAAAAATGTTCACGTCTAGATTTAAAGAGGGACACGATGGATTTGAGCTTTCACTCACTGAAGCACAACGCACAGATCAACGAACTACGGCAACGTGCTGCCCTCTCACGGCCACGCTTAGAACTGCAACACTCACTGGCCAGGCCAGAAACCACTACCGAGTATGGAAGATCATTTTTTGGGTACCACATAAGCACAGGACGACAATATAGTTAGCTTTCCAGTATTTTGGACAATTTAGACCTCAGATAAAGTTTCCCACGCAGGCAGTTAATACAGGATGCACTACAGCACCTGGTATAGACAGAATACAGAGTCATCTCAGCTCAGTGCAGGACAAGTTCCAGTATCCCAGTGCTCACGGCCACAACCCTACCTGGAGAAACTGCATGCCAACAACTGAGGGCTGACTGCATTTTTAGAAGACCACACACAAGAATGTCACCAATGCAAAGCACAGACACCTCTCCAAGTCCGGTGTTTTGCTCATGCCCCAGTATTCAAATAACCACTGCATCCACCTCTTCCGCCACCCTTTTCCTCCCAAAACATCCTCAAACACCTGAAATTGGGTTTTTGTAACATACAATCTGCCATGCAGTATGTTTGACCTACAGGAGGTGAAGAGCAGAAATCCCTGGTCTGAATACTGAGCTTTTCTTGTATATACCTCATTGGCATACAGTGAATAAAGAAACTAGAAAATAACAATATATTGGCATATTATTTTGCTAGTAAGTAATATATTAAAAAAAATAATGTCCAAAGTTTGAGACTAAAAAAATGTTTTAGTGGAAAAATTACATTGGCTAGAAAGGTAATCAGGGACAATGCAATGTTCATGTAACAGCAGGAAACCTTTCTACTTTTTCTTACGAAAGAAATGAAGGGAAGAACTAACAACCGTGTTTGCTCTATTTATTGCAGTACCAGGAACACTTATATGCCTGAAGATGAGATGATTTAAACTCCTAACTCTTTACATAATGCTTAGTTTAGAAGTCAAGGCTTATTAAGTTATGAGGATTGAAGAATTGCAAATATACCTACCTTTTCCCTTCCATTTAATCTTTGCAACAGACTGGCTAAAATCCACATGTATCCGTCTGTCATCTATCAGCACGTTGTCCATTTTGAAGTAGGCTTTCTCACAGTCTTCCTCCTGATATTAACCAGGAAAATCTTGAGTCATGATGATTTCATAGGAATATTCACTGAAGAGCTCAAATACAAATTCAACTGCTTAGTGGCATACAGTTCTTTCTGAAATTGCCTAAAGCACCACAGTTCTTGAATTGTACCATTTCAAAAGAAATAGTTATGCTTTGTCTGAATAACAGCATTTCAATTCCCAATTCTTTAGTTTGTTTCACTATTTAAAAAATCTGCCAATCCAGCTACAGGTTTGGCACATGTAATGCATTCAGGAAAAAAAAAGGAAAACAGAACAACTGATAAAGTTCCATTTTAACTACATAAGTAGGCTAAAGAACAGCGAGAACAATTTCCAGTGCTTCTCTCACAGATGAGAGATACCAGCACACATAAAGCCTCGCACCGCGAAGAGAACTATCGCCATCCATCTCACAGTAAGAGCAGTGTGTTGATACAGCAAGCATCATTTACAAGCCCAGAAGAGAAAACTACCGTACACATGGATCCATCTTATTCCATACACCCTCCTTTCTAAATGCTGCATGCTCCTAGCATTCCTTTCTTCAACTCTTCAAAGACTTAATGCACTCTGGGGAAAGAAAGGGCCTGATCCCCTCCCACTGGTTTCAAGATAGTCTAAGTACATTTTTGTACTGGCTGCTCAAACAGCAACAGACTTCATGCTTGCCTCATTTAGGACCTACAACTTCTATAACTAAGTTATAGTTTCTCTCAATAAGAGAAAATATTAGCTATTCCACACTTGAAGATGTCAGTGTTTTTCCTAAATGGAAGTACACCAAAAAGGGGCTTTTACAAGCAGGATCTACATACAGTTCATACCTAAAACCCATACCTTTTCAAACTCAATGAAAGCATAACAAAGAGATTCACCAGTCTTCCAGTCTCGGATCACTTCACAACTGAAAAAATGATATGAAAATAAAATGTCAACACTGTTGGAGCAAAAAATGTAGGGTAGGAAAGCAATGCTTAAAAGGGAGAGTAAGAGCTAAAAAAATAACCCAAAAAACCTTAACCCACAAAACCTAAACACCTTGAAGGTATTAAATCAGGTGTTTTACCTGATTTACCTGACCTCCTACAGCAAGAAAAATGCATGAGATACTGCTTTGAGCAATTACACTGAACTCACATGTGGTTACCATGAAGCACAAAATTAGAGATTAATTTCTAATCAGTGAAACAAAATATATTTTCTAATATTGCTGTTTGTTTTTAATTTTTTGCATTTCACTAATGCAAGACCAGAAATTTCACATTCTCTGTCATTTTTCAAGCAAAAGTTTAAACAAACATCCTGTGACAAACTTTCTCTTCTTAGCAAGCACCTCTTCAGCAGCCCAACTTTTTACCACGCAGGTCACTGGGCAAAAATAAGAAACCTGAACGTATTGAGTAAGCAGTGCAAAATGGGAACAGCATAGTATTGTATCAGTATTACACAACTCTTGTACTGGACATAAATTTTGACTACAGGATGCTGAAGGAGGGCACACAGGCAACAAGGGCAGGATATATGGAATTAAGGTGAGAATAATGTGAGACCTCCCCAACATGTAGAGAGGAAGTGACAAATCAGGATCCGCAATCAAAAGATGATCAAGGCTGAAAGAAAAGAAAAATCTGAGGGGGAAAGAAAAAAAAACAGACCATAAGGCTATTCAGACAAGCTATAGGAATTCTTTGCAGCAGAAGGCAGAATGGTTTTGTGCAAGAATCCTCCTTCATGGATTATTCAGAGAACCTATCTGAAAGTGGAAGGACTGCAGAAGAGTGACAGCTCTGACAGAGGAATAAAAAATTAGGAATCCTTAGGGCATAGAGAAATTCGTGCTGGAGTTGTAAGAATGGCACACAATGCCAATTTCACCCACACACAGACAGTGTAGTTTAGGATCTGGGAGCCTGCAGGCCTGCGTGCCAGTACTGCACAACCTGCTAGAAACTCCAAGCAGCACGAAGTTAGCATCCATCTGAATACACAGGACCTACTCCAGACCACCTGAATAAACTTAAGTGAAATGCTCTAGCAAAGTCAACATGCTCATGTGTGGTGATAATGATGATCCATTCCATGAAGTCTTTTGAAATCCCTATGCAAATTCTAATAAACTCCTGTACCAAAGGCTTTTGGGGAAGGTAAGCAGCAAGAGCATAAGGAACATCTTTGCATTGATAAATCTGCAACAAGATAAGCATGGGTTGAACCGTTACTGTATATTGTAAAAAACTCCAAAATCCCAAAAAAAACCCCAAATGAAAAAAACAGCTTTAGCATTCACTAGAAAAGGAGTTGAGAGTAAAACAGAGAACAAAACTGTTCCACTATAAATCTAATTTGTTCAAAACTGTGTGCAGTTCTGGTTCTCTCATCTTGAGATGAAAACAAAAGAACAGGAAAAGGACAAGAAAAGTGAAACAAGGTAATTAAGTCTCTACTATGAAGAAGCATGACTATGTAGGTTAGTGCTCTTAGCAAGGAAAAAAATAACTTTCGGGTGCAGGATAGAGGAGTGTAGGAAAGTAGATTTCATTTGCCTATCTTGTCTTTTGATACCTGTACTAGGAGGAATCAGCTGAAACTACTAAAAGCCAAGGCCAAAACCGAGAAGGGCAGCAGGAATGAGGAACACCTTACAAGGAGTGTATCAGATGCCACAGATGTTTGGTGCTTTATCCCAAACCACACATACTCCCACAGGAAAGAAAAACCCAGAGACTCTATCCAGCTCATTGAGCATCTGACATAAAAACTGCTGAAGGGAGTGAGAGGATGGGGGGGCAGGGAGGAGTGTCATATGCTTTCTTGGTTCCTACACTGCATTAGGCTTTCCTTAAAACCACTCCTGGGGACAGGATACTCCTCTAGCTAGATCTGCCTTTGTATCCCCATTGTTGTGGCCTCTATCCAGACACAGCATAAATCTCCTGAGACACCACACTACTCCTTTACAGCCAAACCTAAACAGACTGGGAGGAAACAAGTTCAGTTTTAAGAAAGAAAGTTTTCTCTTTTATCATAATTACCTTTTAATGGGACCAAATCGTGAAAATATTATCTCCAGGTCTTCACCTGTGGTCACAGGATTCAGTTTACAAACAAAAAGCACATTTTCTGGCGGCTTGATGTCTGCATCTGGCAAATCTCCCACCTGGAATACAGAAAGAAGACATTCATCACTTCTGCCTAAAGCTCTCTACAGGCAGCACACTGGGAACACATCTTCTGTGCGCCCTCACATTCCTATCACAAAATCAAAACTTAATAAAATACTTTTCCTACTCGGTGTCACAAAAAAAATGTTTTCTATAGCACCTAAAATGTATTATTTATTTGCAATTCCACCGCTAGACTTCATGAAAGTTTACAAACACATTCTACTTTGCTTTTTCTGTTCTTAGCCTAACAAACAGACAGTTCTAAAAAGCGGAAGTGCACCTTTTTTGTCCCTACAAATATTCTGCAACACCGTGGCCAGATCTGGCTTGATGTTGGAATTAGTCTCTGCTGCAAACTATTCACCATAAATTTGAATTTGGTAGTTGTAAGGAAGTGAGATGGATTCACTCATCTTTCAAAGGTGTGTATTTTTTATTTACTTTTCCTTTTTTCTTAAAAAAAAAAAAAAAAAAAAGGACTTCAAAGCCTGTTCACAATTTTTGTTACTGTGGAGTTTAGCACTGTATGCACTGGGAGGAATATGTCACAAATTAACTCAGCTCTCTCCCACACACACTAAAACTCTTCCAGGACTGCAGGTATTCCAGCAGCATACTATGTCTGTTACATTTTTAATTGGATGCATTTCTAGCATCCAAGTTTTTAGAAAGCCTCCACTGGCCCACTCTGACAATGAAGTATCACTGGTTTTATCAGAAAACCACAACATGAGTGCTCATGCTCAATCCTTTCATTGTACAACAGATATTTAACAGCAGATTCTGGAACATGACATCATCACCAGACAGGTAATTTCAAGACAAGAAGCACACATCCTCCCAGACTTAACATGTACACACACTGGAATAAGATCTAAAAGATAAATACAGAAAGATGTTCACCATTTCCAGAAGAATGGCACGAGTTTTTGCTTCTTTTTCTGCCTGAACTTCTTCTATTTCATCTGCAGACCGTCCTTTCATGTCATCAATTTCTTCATCTGCTCCTATTCTGCCACTCTGAAAAATTAAGGAAAAGGCTATTTATTACCAAGCCATGGCCAAAAATTCTTGCTCACTTTCCAATTATTACTTGGATAACCGTTCCCTTCACCCCTCAAGACACAAAAAATGCTTAAGCACTGTATGTCTGCAGAACTGGGCTTTCATTCTGTTCTTCCCACTTAGATTAGAACAAAAGAAAAAAAGAGAAGATGTTATCCTCATATTTCAGGCACTGTGAACTATTTCTGAACTTCCGTGACTAGTCTGAACCATATTCAGTGAGGTATTCTAAATTCTTTTATATATACCCACCTCCTCAACATCTCACCACAAGTGTCAACTGATTTCTAATCCAGGCACCTCCTGCCACAAATGAAGGTAAGGAACACTGCAAATATATGTTGTGTCTAGGAAAACATTAAATAGAGCATAGCATAATAATAATAATTTTGTTTTTAATCATCTATGCCTAGGCAGGACCCGAGGTTTGTTTTTTCCCCTCACCAGCATCTCTAGAATGCTGCCTTTCTTACAGACATTTCTATGCTGAAAGGGGTATCCTCAGACAGGCTATGAGGGGAAAAAACTCAGTACAAGTCTTCCCACCTCTATGCTGCTGGCAGTGAGCTACTAAATACCTTATTCTTAACATATCTGAAGGTACATCAGAGATTAACCACTGTGCACACATACCATGAAACCCTAATTTCAATCTTGTAATTGTATCTATTAAGCTTAAAAATAAACAATATTCTCTCTAATTAATTAATTCATTACTTGAAACAACTGTTTCCATACAAGGGAATAATCTCACATAAAATTTCTGTAACTGCATACTAGGAGTAAATTATTAATAACCGCAATTATTTTTTAGAAAATTCCTTCTGTTTCAACAAATAGCCCACAGTACTATGTGTGCCTGTACATATAACTCTTAAGACTGACCAAGATTACTTCCACTGAAACACAGCCTATTCATACTTAAAAGGAACACAGCAGCAGCCATTTTAATATTAATAAATGTTAGTTATATTTTGTCTTCTACCAGAATATACAGAAAACCAGTAATACCAGCGTTGAATATTCTAAATGTTCTGCTTATCTACATTGTAAATAGAGACCTGAAATACAGCTTTCAAACACAACTTCAGAGACACAGGGGAGAGCACCCAAGTCATGCTTTTATCCTTCTCTTGAAAGGTTAAGGAGCTGTATTTGATTAAACACAGCAGTAACTCCAAATAACTGATAAGCATTTGACATATCAGAACTCAAGCTGGCACAGTAGAAGAACTCCTCCTGCATGAAAAAATGTGTAGCTCTTTTAGGACACAGATTTAAGACACAAAATCTTGAAGACTGATTTCTTATTTTGGCCAAATCTGCGTGCTGGACACTAATTGAGATAAACTTATTTAATTATTTCTTCCAACTTTTCCCTGTTGTGAACACTCACGTCGAGCTGTTCCTTTGTAGGTTCTGGTGAGTGATCAGGAACACACAAGCCAGGTGGATCATCAAAGGGATCATCTAAAATTACTGTATGATTTATCCTTAGAGAAAAGAAAATCAAGATCAGCATTAGTTACACGCAAGTAAAACTTAGTTTACCCAACTAACAGCAAACCAGTCCCACTAAATCTCAGTTGTATCCCGAACAGCCAAATATCCTGTGTGCTTGTAAATTCTAGCACTGATGCTTTTGGAAGGGCAACAAGGCTAAATATTTTTGTACATACTTGTTTATTTCACCACTAATACTGGGGGAAAAAAAGGATTTAAGATAGCACGTACAGGTCACCTCACATCATGATATTCATCTAGTTTCCAAAATGAAGTAAATTCATGCAATAATAATGTATTCCTCAAAAAGTAAAGTTAAAAGCAGTCACACCTGATATCTTGATATGGGATAAAATCCTTATCTACAAAGGTTTCATTAATTGTCTTCAATACATCCATGCCTTCTGTCACTTCTCCAAATACTGTGTGTACACCATCAAGGTAATCCAGGTTTTCCCCTGTGGTAATGAGGAACTACAAAAGAAGATACAAAAGTAGGAACAGTAAATAGAAAAATTCATGTTGTATTTTTTTTAATCTTAAAACACTTTCACTGAATTCAGTGGGGAAAAAAAAAACCTCTTCCCATTTTCCCATGTACGTTGGCTTACCATGTTCTCTTACCTCTGAGAACATGGTGAGCCAATGCACAGCTCACAGCCACTTCCTGAGGAAATGTCCCTCTGCAGGAGCCTGTGGGTGCAGCTCACAGGACCTTTCTGTGAATTGGTTTGAACTGGTAATCAGGCACAAGGGCACTGGGGGAATAGAGAGCTCTCCACTGGGGAGGTTTGGTGAGCAAGATCAGCAAAGGTTGTGACTGGCATCACAGCTGATGAAAGGGAGAGGACAGAAAGAGCAAGGCTACCCCTTGTGAGCTGAGCTTAAATCACTGTTCACCAAGCAGCATTCAGCAGGTACTTTTTTCATAAATTTGGCAAAAACTCCCTAGGTACTATCTTTACCTAACTCCCACTGTACTACCTTTACCTACTCTCTTTACCTAGTCTATCCAGACTTTTTTCCTTTTGTCCCACAAACCCTTGTCTCGTGAAAAATAGGATGCAGTAGCATTGAGAGAAGAACTAACACACTGACTTAGATTAATTTGAACTGGCACTGGAAACTATCCTGTCACAAACCAGATCTTTCACCTTAAGGCAAAACTGAAACTATGAAAATTGATACCAGCCGAGAATTCAGTAACAAATTGTAGAGGGCACTTGGTAATGGAGGAGGGAGGAAGAAGCAGATATGCACAAATAACAGGACACAACTGCTGCACCCACACTTTACAGTCTGACTGGTAACACCTCACTCCTCATTCTCTCTACAACACAGTTAAGACTGGTTAGTATTTGGTAAAGGTTACACTAAGCTACGCTATACTTGTAAGGCAACTCCATGTAGCTCCTTTCAGGAATTTTTCTTTCCCAAGGAAGAAGCTGCAACCACATTCCTGGGAAGAGCACTCATTCCCATGCACCTGCATATATACTAGCAGGCTGGATCTTAAATATAAATACAAATGTCATCTCTTTTTCCTAAATACCCCAACCATGCCATTTTATATATACAATGCAGGGAAGCAGCATAATTACCTGTATATATTTCTAGCTTGAATAAAACCCTACATTTAAAAAAAAATTGTTCTTTGATTATTAAAAATCCCTCTTTTTAAAATTTAAATTTATGGATATTACAAGTGAGGCATTTTAATTCATAGAAGTGACAATGCACCTAAAATAATAATAATTCAGAAATAATAGTGTTCTATGAGCTTTAAATATAAAAAAACCTTACAAAATAAGTAAAAAGAATTTCCTACAGCAAAAACTTTGTGTGCACGAACAGCAAACAGCAAAGAGAACAAGATCACTTTCAAAAACTGTACTGGGGTAAAACTGTAAACTTACATTATTAATGCACTTTCAAGCAACCATACAGGAGAAACCGTGATATGATTTCAGTTTCCAAACTAACACAAGGTCATAACCAGAAAATGTTAACACTACTTCAAAACTTAGTTTACTTAATCTTCACTTTCATTTAACTACAGAATTCTTTTTCCTGATCATTTTATACATTAGCAAAACCACATCAAAGTATTAATATAGTGCTGACCTGTGATCCATGCTGATCACTGCCATTGTTCACCATTGACACAGTTCCCTTCTTCTTGTGTTTGATCCTTGGCACCTTTTCTGCCTCAAAAAATCTGGCTTGATCACCATACAGTTGACTAAAAAAACATATATAACAAATATGTTATAAGAAAAAGAAATTTTTAAAAATGAGCTAATCGAACATTGTAAAACTGTAAATGACATCTCAAAAAATTTTTACATTTCACATTTACATCAGGCCTTTAAATAAACCTATATCTTATATTGCACCCATGAACATATTTATGGACCTGTACACTTCCACAGTTCATATTACAAGGAACAACAAATTTTTCTCTGGACATTTCACAGAGGCTTTTTGGGGGGTTGGAAGGGTATACCTATATATTTTTAAGTACAGTATGTAACATTTTTCTGAGGCATGAAGGAACTATACATTCTAAGTAGGTTCTGTAAAAATAAGTTATTCCACACTGTAAAAATGCAGTTATTTACATCAAAAATTTATCTCCTAAGAAAAACAGAAAACCAGTACATCTATGTGCAAAATCAGTTCATCATACAGACAGGACTACATACAGTAATTTGGGATATACAGGGTATAGCAAATTGTTGCATTCTTTTTAATTTTTTATGTCTAACCATGCTATCACTTATTTTGTCTCACTCCATAAACTGACAGTTGTATGATCAATAACCATATGTGCCCAAATGCAAGGATAGTGCTGTGTTTAAACTCATTTTGCTAAGCAGGTGCTAGCCTCTATGAAGAGAGGATTCATATTAAACTTTGCCTGCAAGAACAGAAACTCCAGTTTCATGGACAGCAGCAGAAACAAACAGGTACAAAAGACGAACTGACCTTCTCCATGCTATTGCCAGACAGGATCTGACACTCTCTCATCACACTGTACTTCCCAATCTGCCATAGCAGTAAGTCTTAGAAGACTTGTAACATATCAAAATAAACTTAATTTACTTGTGTGCAGAGACAGGCAAGTCTGGCAAGTTTACCTACCTAGACTTGCATCTGCTTAGCATAGTTACACTGCTTCTGGGACCACTGGAGTGGTGATTCATGGATCCATGAGCTCCAGGTTTTGTATTTAAGAGGCTCTGACAGACTGACTTACAAAAGCCAACACTGGTCTAGCAACACTGTCTCTGTTCCAGCTGAGCTCTTTTACTGCTGTATATTGCATTCCCCAGCATCTCCCCGGTAATTAGTTCTGCTCTGTAATTTTAATTCTACTTTCAATAACTATTTCAAACGAATCATGTAGAACACACGCACTTTAACCCCATCCTAGCTGTTTGAATGATCTCTTCAACTCTCATCTCCTTGACCACTGAAAACTTCTTGAACAAATAAGAAAAGTGATTTCCTTATAAACATTCAACATGACTAAAAAACAAACTCAAATAAGTAAGGAGATCGCTTCTATACACAGAGGAAATCAAGTATAGCCTCGACATAGCTCCACTCATGCTCCACTTAGTACATTTAGTTATAACAATAAAAGTATTCACAATGCTAATTGAGTCTGTCTTCTACAGAGCATTCAGTCATGATACTTTTCTTACCAAACATATAGTTATTTGCCAGCTTTTAAACAGACAGAAATGTATGTACAAGTTGTTACCTATAACTTCACTTCTAAGGTCAGAGACAGAACAATGTCCAGGAAAAAAACAGTGAATGGCCAAAGGCAGCATAGAAATTAAAAAGGTATCTAAGTATGAAAACCAAAGAAGCTTACACATCAACATTTTTATTTCCCACCAGTAATTCTGCCCCAAGAAAGCTGAAGACAATCTAACTGGAAATCCTACTCCCTTACACAGATTCTCTGTTGAGATATATATATATAGATAGACAGATACATATATACATATGTATGTATCATTTTTATACATAAACACTTACCAAAATATGGATTCCCCTCCACGACCAGTTCCCATGGGGTCACCAGTTTGTATAATAAAATCCCTCTGTCACAAAGGAGAATACATAAGATATTGCTTTCACGTTTGTGATTTTAAACCAACCGAAAAACCAAGAATTGAGAATACTCACCTGTACATTATAAATAAGACAATAGTTGTAGTACTTGACTTTGCAGAGCTTCAGGAAATTCAGACAAGCTGCAAGAAATCATACCAACATTTACAAAGCAAACTCCAGATACAACAAGAATGGATATAACAGAGCCCTAGTTTAACGCGCAGAAAAGTGTTTTTGGAGCAGACTGTGTCGAGACTTATCAGGGTACAGTCTATAAACGCTGAGAGAAATGCTCGGAGGAGACGTAACATTTCGTCCCTTCCTACAAATCATCTCAGCGATTCAAAGAACCCTAAACACGGCCAGTTATACAGAAACATACTTTCCCCCCCCCCCTTCCGCTTTCAAACACTTGAGAAAGAAGCCCAGGCAGCCCTTCGATTTAGCAGATATTACACTCGTGGCCGCAAGCGCTGACTGCATCCCCCCGGCCTGTCCCGAGCGAGGCTGCCACCCGCCCGCGCAAGGGGAAAGCTGGTGCCGGGGGGATCAGGGGCGAGCCCGGTGGCGGCGGGGCCAGGGAAAGCCGGTGCCGGCGGGCTCGGCTCGTACCGCGGGGCCGCTCCTCCGTGTACAGGTCGATGACCAGGTCACCCACCGTGGTCTCCAGCAGCACCGCCATGGCCGCGCACGCCGCAGCCCGCCCCGCGCCCGGTCCGCGGCTGGCGCGCCCTCTGGCGGCGCGGAGGACCCCGCGGGTCGTCAGGGCGGGACGGGCTGTCCCTGGAGTCCTGAGGGTGCGCGCGGTGGAAAATGTGGAATGTGTAAAAATTAAGGCAGGATGTTTTTTGGTATGTAAGATCCTTGTATGCTTTCAGACAGAACAATTCGGTTGGAAAAGACCTCCCTCTGAGATCGAGCCCAAGCTGAGAGATCGAGCCCAAGCTGAGAGATAACTGGCACACCCAGCTACCTTAAACACCTCTAGGGATGGCGAATCCATTGTCTCCCTGGCAGTCCTTAGCTTAGCCCATGCTCTTGTAAGCTGCTGAGTCATTCTGAACTGTGGTGCCCAAGCACAAGAAGCTGGACTTACAATTATGGAAACCTGACAGACCCAAGCGTTTACCACTGAGAGACATAATTCCCCCCTCTTCCTCACACAGCTGGTGACCATGAAGCATCTAGTTAATGACTGTAAAATCAATGAGGAGCAGGCATCAGCTAAGGACTGCAATAAGTGGAATCATTTAAAAAGGAAGATATTTGAATGCAATCCATCTGTTCAGTTATGGAAGGCACATAGAAATAATGAGATTAAGTTAATTCTGGTTCACTAGATAGATGCTTCCCAAGCATCTGCTTTATTTAGTGCTCTTCTAGGTTGCTGTAAGGCCCCAAAGATCTTGCTCAAGGAGTGCAGGCAGTCCACTTAGTCTCTTGTGCCACATGCTGGTAAGAGCCACGCATTACAAAAACAGGGACGCTGCCAGCTTGTAGCTGAACGGAGCACCTCAGGTGCTCTGGTGCCCGGGGTGGTGGAAGAACCCTGACAGCAGAGGCACAGGAGGATGTGCTAATGCACTGATGAGCTGTGCAGGGCACCTCACATCCACAGAGCTCCCATCTGACACAGCTGATGCGTTCTGCTGCCTGCACTGTGCTGTAGAAGCATGCTGGCAGGGCATAGCTGCTCGTAGGAAGCACTACGAACCCATATTTTTCTGAGGCATGTGCAGACTTTGGCTGGTGCCTTGCAGGCCCACAAGCATATCTGTGTGGTGCTGCATGTGGTCATAGCTTACTCTCTCAGGCTGTACAGGGGTGCTTGCCTTTTCTTATTCTCCAAGTTTCCCCTTTGAGGCTATGCATTGTTTCCAAACAGGATTTGTCACAAGCTGAAGGAAGCCATCTCTTTTCAAAATCAGCGCAGTATATATCATATTTATATGTCAAGCTCAGCATCTGAAACAGATAAATAAACATAGTGTATTATGAGCAAGTGCTTGATATGCTAGGACTTGGTCCAGAACCCACTGAAGTAAATTTGATATTTTTTCACTAGGCATTTAAATAAAACTGTTGTGCAGGCAAAAAAAAAAAATCAATATGACGTCTGACTTCCATTCATTATCCGACATGCTGTGTCACATTCCCAAATCAGTGTGAAAAGGCCAGATAGAGGGTTGATATTGTAATCTTCTCTCCCCTCTCCGAGCTGTGAGCAGGTAAGGAACACCTCGTTTGCAGCCTCCTTGCCAGCAGAGCAAGCAATGGGCTGTCACCCAGGTTCCTGGAGGGCTGGGCTGAGCTGAGCTGGGCCACAGCAGGGAATAATGGGATGGGCTGGGATGGGCAGGGCCAGCACAGGTGTGCCAGAGGCACAGTCTTCGTTGCTCACCTTGGCCACAGGGCTTTTTTTTGCCCCCGCTCCTGAGCACTGCCTGGCAATGCAAGGGCCAGGAGGGAGGCTTGGAGCTGCTAATGCCTTCCATTCCAGAGTCACCAAGGCCCTGGCTGGAGGACAAGGACAAGGACATCTGAAGGACCTGTGGACCATGCAAGAACCTGTGGCCAGGCTGTGCAATGGGGAGGGCTCAGACAGAGCCTCCAGGGCTCCCCCAGGAAAGGTGAGGGCACGCTCGGTGAGCCATAGGGAGAGCTGCCATCCCTGGCCCCTGAGAAGAGCTGCAGACACCAAACCCAGAAGCAGAGCGTGGGAAAAGCCCCTGCGGGGGGCCCACCCAGCAAAAAGCAGTGGAAAGAAACATGCAGGGATGTGGTGCCGTGGGAATAACAGCAACCAAGCTGTCCCAAAAAGATGGTGCTGGCCACATGGCACAGCCATTCCACAGCCCCTAAGAGAGGGCCACTCTCTCACCAAGTCCAGCAGGAAACCAGCACACCGCCCTGCATATGGACAGCGAAAAAGCAAACAAAGACCAAGTTCATATCCCTTAAACCTCAACAAAACGTCACAGCCTCCCACTCTCTGAAAGGTTATCATATTCCACAGACTCTAATAAACTAGTAACATGTGCTAAGGGTAAAAATATCGAAGGAGTGTCACACAAGGGTTACAAAATTGCACAACAGTCTAAGAAGTATGTCCTAGCAGTCACAGTACAATATTTATTATTGTTGTTTATGCTAGCTAAAACAAAATTTAACAAGCCTCTGATAACTGAGTCTGTGACAGTTACTAAGAAAATAGTACGCTTCTGTCTCAGACATGGGCTTCTGTGCATTAAAGAGACCCTAGAATGTATTTTAATAAGTTTTCTCATTGTATTTCTATTTTTAATATATCTAGATTGACCTGGAAGATTCAAAGAATATAATCGTCCTAACATTTTAGATCCACCAAAGCATACGTAGAACTTTAATTTAGAAACATCATAAGCAAATTTCAGTTGCAAAATTCCTTTTAACTGAGAATTTGTCACCTGTCATCATTTTAAAAAAACCCAAACATAAAAGTCATCTGTTAATATTGCTTGCACTGTTACCATATTAACTAGACCATTTAAACACCTATATTTCTTTAATCATTCATAAGTTGTTTGTGTTAAAAATTCTGCTTTGCATTAGGTATTAACACAAGCTTGTTTTTTGAAAAATATAAAATACAGAAAACCTCTAAGAAAAGTATATTAGCACACAAACTTTACAAAAGTTAAACCCTTTTTCCTTTGAGATAAACAAGAAAGCCTCGTTCGGAAGAGGTTCCTTCAAGTCCTCATGGTGAAAAAGAGACCCCATCAGCAACCCCCTACCTTATTAATACTGTTCGAAGTCCATGTTTTGTTCCTGTTTTTAGTTATTAATACAAAGAAAAAAAGGGGAAAAAGGTTGGGGTGAATGTATACCCTCCCCCCCCCGCCCGTTAAGTACTAGGTAGTAACATGTTCTCATGTTTTTCAATCAATCATATAACACCACAATAGTCCTATGATATTCAGTGGCCTAAACCTATGATAAATGTGTTTTAATGGACACTGGAACACACTGGATTCGTCTGTTTATCCTGATGTCCCCTCAACAAACATCACAAGGACCTAGCCCATGGAAATCCAGGACTCTTGAAGTGTCAGTTCATATAAGGACTTGATTTGTTTACAAATTATGTTTCCTGTTTACAAAATGTTTTTCTGTTTACAGATTGTTTTCTCTAGTAGTTGGGTTTTTCTCTATGCGATAAATGGTTTAGAAGTTAAGTAGTTTCTTGGTTTTAGAGATAAGTTGTAACCTATGAGCATTAAGCCTGTGACCAATGCTGACCTGAGCTCTCGCCTGGCCGATCCTGGATGTGAATGCTGCAGCTCCAATGCAAATTAGACCCATGCTGTCTTCTGTCACCCCGTCATGCAGATGGGTGACAGAGAGCAGATCACAAGTTTTATAAAGAAAGGTGAGATGTTGCCAAGTATCACACCACGACATGGCTGTGTGACTTGACCAGCCCCTGGGCTGACTGACAGGGGCCTCGCCCAGTCACATCTCTCCTAAGGCCGCATTTCACTGGCCAGAGCCTGAAGGGGCGTAGAGATCAGACCAATGAAAATATCCAGACCAGGTTTTTCAAATACCCTTTATAAGGAAGGGCTGGAAAATAAACTCTGTAGCCACATGAAGATCTGGGTGAGTGGTCTCTTTGTCTCTGGCCTACTACCCCTTTGCCCCCCCTCCTCCCACCCCTGAGTCAATGTGACAGGTGTCCAGCAGCCTTTGGAAGGTTCTGGAAGGCTCTCTGCAGTTTTGGCAGTTGCCACAGCAGTTGCTGCTGCAGTTGAAGACTGCACTTCCAGCCCCGTGCCTGTGCTCTGGCTGTAATGGTAACTAAACCTCATCCCCTTGTTCCATTCCTCCAGCCCACACTGGCTGTACTCCTGAGACCTGGGCTTGACCCCAAACCGGGAGCCAGAGGAGGTGTTCTGGCCCCATGGGCGCCACCGTGGGGTCAAAGCTGATGGGAAAACTGGGGGTGTTCCACAACAGGGCCTGGTTCCAGCAGGAAACCCATGGAGAGAGCCTTGCTGGCTCAGGAGGGCTCTGTGCCTCCCAGTCTCAGAGCCTGGGGGGCATCCAGGAAATTGTCACCGTGTGCATGGCCTCTACTCAGATTATTGTTGGGCCGTCACTTTTGGCCACCATCAGAGGCAGGGACTGGGCTAGAAGGACCCCTTGCATGTGCATGACACATTTTTATCAAAAATAAGGAAACGTGAAATATGAATTTTACTCATTTACTCTTAAGACTCTTTGCTGTCTTCATCTCTGGTGAAGATAGGGCGATGCTGATCCACAGTCATAAAAATGAGATTGTGAGACCACTTCAGGTAGAAAAGATTTATAGCCATGAAATCAAAATAATAGGGAAATCTGTGCTGCTCAGCTCCTAAGTGTGAAATTCTGCTTGACAGTCTGCAAGTTTTAAGGTGGAAGAAGAAAGATTTTGTTCAGATTTTTTTTTTGTGTGTGTGTAAATAAGGGAATTTTAAGGCATGTAAATGTAGTCATTCTTTTTTCAGTTTTATTGGGAACCTTGAGACCCATGACACAAGGGTTAATGACTTAAACTCAAGGACTGACAAAATGACACAACCAAGGCCACTGCTGTACATTAAGATGTGCACTGTAAGGTACAGTCCATTGATCATCAAAGTTGGAGACTATACTAGATGAGCTCCATCACTACATCAATCAGTTCAGAGCTTACACAGTCGAGCTATGACTTCTGAGAATCAGAGACTTTCTCTTCTGCAGTGATATTTGCCTCTTTTTCAGCTGGCTTCACAATTAACCAGGATTTCTCTAGCTCAAAAATATAAACTTTTTTTTTTTTTTTTAATTTTAGTTTAATTGCTGTGTCTCTAGGTTTCTGAGACTTTCCATTTTTTAAGATGCTAAGAGACTTTCTAGATCAGAAGATTGGCCCTACCTTTATCACACTGCAGTGCTGGATGTAGTAAAAAACCCCTAACATCAGAAGTTCAAAAGCAGAACAAAAAAAACACCGCTCATCACATAAAGCAAAAGAAAAAAATTGATTTAGACTCTGCTTCTACAGAAGGCCTCGCTCCTCCTATATGTACAACTGATTATTCAAATAACTGGCTGACAATTGATATAATTATTTGTAATTATTCTTGATTAGAGTCCTGGAACTGGGTGATTACATCTTGATGTATGCATCATAAATGCAGGAGATACAGCCTAGATGAGGACAAAATGTCATTTTATTTTTCAGTTTATTCATTTTTGCTAGATAAAAGGACTCAGAAAATTTAATTTTCATGATCCTAAACAGAGGTTCAATGACCTTGTCTTTATTACATTTCTTTTTGTAAGTTAAGTAGCAGAACATCTTCAGTTACAGAGGTGAAACTCACTGTGTTTTTTAATGTTTAGGAAGGCTAAAAAACATCTTAGAGTTGTGTGATAGACATGCAAATAATGTGAGTGTGTATGTTTCCTTTCTACAAAATCAAATCTGTAGTGATGAGTAGGTTATTCCTAGGAGAATATAACCACTGGAGAAGCAGTAGTTAATTCAAATTAATTTGTTAATTTATCTCAAATTTACAAAGGATACAAATTTAAATTTCATGTTTCCTTCTCCTGTACGTTCATTCATGTTTTTATTACTGTTTAGCATTTTACAATTTCACTGGTGCTTAGAAGATTGTATCAGATAAACATCTAAATTTGTTTTTTTAATTTTTTTTTCATCTTTATTAAAAGCCATGACAAAGCTACTGGGTCTGATTCTGCTGCAGCAGAGAGTAGTGTAGGCTGGGGTTGACTGCTGAAGTCAAAGCATTCTGCAAACAAAGTACAAAACTGATTTTAAAGACCTTTGGTTAAGACCATTTTTATTAAAAATGTGCATTGATTTCAATGGTGTTGTGTCTAAGAAGATTGTATCTTCTGACACGAGGGAGTGCTACATCTAAACAAAACAGATCTGTTCACCAGCAGCTTGCAGTATTGGGTAAATTCCTACGGAAGCAAGCAGAAACTCACTGCCAACTTAAGATTGGAAGTATCTGACAGCATATTGCTATTGCAGAAAAATTCTACTGGCTAGATGAGCTGTAGTTAATACTTGCATGACAAATATGTTTCTGTGTATTAATTTTCTTTGAGGTTAACAAGAGAAATCTCCGTGTGCATTTACAAACGTGTAATCATATGTTAATTTCTGTCCACTTTTATTGTAAGCATGTCAGGCTGCACAAGTGAAGCCCTTCAAGAAAGAGGTGAAAATAGATGAGACCTGCTGAAACTCCTTTTGCATTCTTTTTCCTCCAGAAGCATTTCCAACGTCCCTTCACAAAAGCTTTTCTGTCTCTGGTTCAACAGAACCCATTGAGTCAAATCACAGCGCTCATTAGGAGGAGGATACCAGGGCTACATCTGCCCTGCTGGGAGAGGATCAGCAAATGAGCAGCGACGAAGATGTCAACATGCTAGAAAATAGTGTCATGACCTCTGCTGGCAGAGGAAAGTTCTCAACCGATTTTAAGGCTCAAAGTAATAAAAAATTAGCTGCAAAGCCCTCTCTGCAAAGAGGTTTCTCACTAAGTCATGCTAACCAAGAAGACAAAGTACCCGCTTCTGAAATCTCTGATCCTCTTAAAGTTACTGAAGAACCTCAGGCACAGATTTTAAAACCTGATATAGAGATACCACATCAAGCCAAAATCACATCAATACCACTATCTTTTTTCCCATCTAAACTACAGCAACTCCTTGTAGCTGCAGCAAGAAGGGTCTCTGAAGCAAGGCAAGCTACAGAAACACAATCTGTAATTTACATATGGCCAGTAATAAAGATGCAAGAGAGTTCCATATCCTTCTGGCACAATTTTTCAAAGTCTTTAATACCAAGCAGCCCAGACTTAACAAGACACTGTTCTAGTCCTGATGTAACTGAAGATGAGAAATGTTCCCAAATAACCCCAGTGAAAGAGCTTGTGCAAGAGGAGCCAGATGGAAAGACATCAAGATTCTATCCTCTTATTGTAAAGTCATCTAACAGTGCTGTTTCAGAAATTTTAAAGTCACTCATCAATACCAAGAATAAGGACTATAAGAATATGGTAATGCTTTCATCTATTAGTCCTATTGGAGAGGAACTGGAAATTCCTCTCTTTAAGGGAAATGCTCTAATGATCTATAATCATCAAGTCTACATTCTGTATGTAATGAGGCATGAAGATCTGGCAGCAGAAATGAAAATATCTGGCCACCATATGTTGTTTATGAAGACTGTTGTTTGGCTCATTACGTGTCATTCTGTCCGTAAACTAACATTCCAAGATTCACATCCACTGCTGTTGAGAGAGGATGCTGTGAAACAGAACATAAAATGTCTTACAGCCTGTGCTACCCCCACAGCCCAAAAGAAAACATCAAATGAAATACATGTCTCTTCACACAAGAGGACTACAATCTCTCAGCCTGAGAACTGCTCCCCTCTTGCTGGGAAAAGGCAGCAGGTGGTAACCCATGATGATCAGGTGAGTGTCTGTGTATGAACAGTAAATTGCTCTCCTGTTAGACATAGCTGAACACAAAGTGCAATATTCAGAATATTGATAACAGGCTGGGCAAGATGAGTGACCTGGTCCAGCGTATATGATCACTGTAGAGGAAATCAAATTAAGGCTTGCAGGCCTATAAGACTTCACTGTTTTAAAAAAATATAATTACATAATGCTGAGAAAAAAATACGTCTTGAGTTATGCCAAGATTTTTCTAGTATTTGAACAGAACAAAAGCATCGTGGTCCATTGCTATTTAGAGAACAAATAAGTTCTCTAAATATTATAAGGAATAAGTAGGGCAAAATTTAATATAATAGCAAGATATTTCCCAAGGGAGAAGGTTGGGTTTCTGAAAACAGGTGATGAGTGCCATCATGATAATTTTTTAAAGTAAAACTGGAAGAATATAGAAGGGCTGGCATGCAAGATCCCTCCTGAATTAAATTCTTCTTGCAAAGCCACATGCCCAAGGTATACGACACTGTAGAAAAAATGCTGTGAAAATAAACTAGGGTGGGAAGAAAATGACCACTCAACACTCACTTCCTGATAGTCAAGTTCTACTCTTTCCCATTTCAGTTCCTCAGCAAGACTGCATTCCCATCCAAAGACGACTTGCAAAAAAGAAATTATGAAAAAGCACGTTGGGATAAAGACAAGGAAATAAGAAAGAAATTTGGTCTTGTTAAAGGTGTAAGAGTTGTTCTCAACAGGCTAAGTGCCTCTGAGCTTAGGAAGTTGACTGCCAAACCTTCTGCACTTAAAAAGAAAGGTAACCATTATGACAGAGAACTGAGGGAAGTGCCACACGTACATACCTCTCTGTACACAAATATGGAGTATAATTCACCTTGAAGCATTTATTACACAGCATTAGTATAAATTTCAAAATTTTTGAGCATTTAACCCCATAACATAAAACATTTTCTGTTAGAGAACGTCACTACAGCTACTTCTATAATGTCAGGATCTGGTGCTTCCCCTCTGCCCCCCACCCAGGACTTTCTTCAAAAACTGCAGATAAAATGCCAGCTACTGCTGAAGTCTTTTCTGATTCTGCCTTCTCTTTGGCACTCATACAGCTGCAATGGAAAGTAGAAAAAGTGCCTGCTGACCTTTTACTGATAGCAATGGTTTGCAGTCTTTCTGTGCCAATGTGTGTCTTGTAGGCAGAAGCAAGAAGCTCTTCATACCTGTGCTGGGCTCTTTCTGGTTTGAGCATTGCTCTTACTTTAAGTGAAGGTGCCAGAAGCCCAAGCCACGTGTTTATTGTCATTGACCTGCTTTTGAAAAAGTCTTGCCCTATGGCTTTGCTTAGAAGTATTATTTGGCAGTTTTGCCTGGTATCATCAGAGCCTCTGAGAATAGGGGTTTGCTTTCTCTAATCCCTGACATTTTCAAACTCTCAGTTCATATTCACCTCTCGTGTCCATTTTGTATTTTTCTACAACAAAACTCTTAAGATTTTTTCAGCAGGTAGACTGGGCATAAATTTCCAGAATCCTGTATCATTTCAGTATACCTTTTTTCAAGTTGTTACTGATAAATTAATGATCAATAATAAATCAGCATTTCTCCTCAATCTGCTTATTACCTCATATCCAGCACTTACCTTCCATTTCTGTCAACTGGATTTTAAGCCATCATCACCCAGCCTTTCCAACATCTTTGAGATTGGTCTATTTTTGTTGTCTCTGAATGGAAGCATCATTGGTGTACCCTCAGCATTCATGAAAGTATACTATGTCTTCTTTTGAAATATTTTGAGGTCAGGTTGAGCAAAACTCTCAAAAGAATATATTTTAAAAACACAGGTACAACTCCTAGATTAAGGTTTATTTTTTCCTTTGTGCTAGTACTCAAATGAAAGTAATAAAATTAGTATTGGCTGTCATTTCTCCTAAAATTTCCTTTCCAGTAAATATGCCAAGGCAGACCCTTAGGATAATCAAATTTTTATGGTGTTTCTCCATTTACACATGTTATAATTTCTCAACATGTGTTCCAGAAATCAAATAAGATCAAATACCTAGCAAAATATTTAATTTTTGGCTGTTTTATCAAATGCTTCCACTTGCTGGACTGCTATTGAGAAGTTTCAGTTTCTGTTATTAGTAGTTCTCATTAACCTGAACTGTTATTGTGACTGCTTTTCAATATTTTCTGCTGCCATGTATTTTCCTTTGCAGATTACATTCATTTTATTACATTCGTCATTTTATACAGACTGTGTTATTTGCATGTAGAGTCATTCAAGTAATAAAAAGATGCTACATCTCTAAGTTGTTGCTACTCATTTCTATCTTGCTCTGGTTTCTTTCATGAAAATTGAGCTCATGTAGAGGTTGTGACAGTGGGATTAACCTACTTTTGTTGAGTCTTGATGGAGGACCTTTCAAATCCAAGTGCCCCTGGCTAAAGGGAACACCTGTACAAAATGTTTTGTTTTATATGCAAGACATATTTTACAAGAATAATAATAGCAATTATCAAAGAAACTGGAATATCCAGAAAAAAAAGCATAATATTCCAACATGGAATGAAGTGGAAGAATAATTAGTAAGGATATAATTGAATACATAATACATCTACTATTCAATACATAAACAATAGTATTCAAAGAGCAAAGAGGCTGATGGAGCAAGAGAAGAGTGGTAAGTAGGTTACAGCCAGAGGGCAAGAGAATGACAGACCCCAAAAGATTGTGGAACGTGGAGATAGGGGAATAAGAATTACAAAGTATTGCGAACAGCACATACAAATGATTATTTGGAAATTACAATGTAACACAGAACCAATGCCTAAATTATTTACCTGATTTTGGTATTCCGTATGATTATTAATTCTAGGGGGTGGTAGTGTGTTTCATCAAAATTCTTCGGCTCAGTCCCATTTACCAAAATACATAGGAGCACATACCTTTGTTGGGAGCTCTAATAAGCATCCTGAGGGAATACTCCTTCACTTTCAATTGCATGATGATAAAGTTGCTGAACTTAGCAACCATTGCAGCTTCTTAGTTCCCCCTTTTGGCCAGGGGCCAAGCTGCTTCCACCTTCTACAATTCCTTCTCCCCTGCTGTGTGGAAGGCCTCCGCCCTCTCCCACAAGAGCCTCCCTCACCACTTTGCAGGAGCCTCCTGCTCTAAGAATGGCTGCTATAAATGTGGGAAAAAACAGGTGAAAAATATATTGCCTGTGTTACATGTGATGTGAGAGGGATAGACCTAACCTTTGCTCCTGGCCTACATATTTTATAGATTTGTAGCTATAGATTTGTTGATTTAAAAACCTATCCAGACTTTGACAGAGTGAACTCCCTTCCAACTACAGTAGTCAGACTATTCGTGTCTGGAACTATATGTAACACCATCTGTTAAAACCTAGTCTGATTTATCCAGTTACTTAGGGAGAAACAGTGTTAGGAAATACATTAGGAATTTAAAGGTAGGTAATTCCCTTCTGTGCTTCTCATTAGATCAATCATTATAATCCACTACCTTTATATATTTCCTTTGTGTACAGAAACTCCAAAGTCAAGAAGCACAAGGGTCCTGAGTTAGATAAGAGGATGAAGTAATTGAAGTTATAACAGAGGACAGCCAGGAAAGGGGGTTTCCTGCTAACTGGGAACTTCATTTTTTCAGAATTTGGTTTCAGTCTGAATTAGATGAAATCTTTTTATTCTTCCCAGTTTTCCAGTCAGCAGGAAGCTGCTCAGACACTGGAATGGCTCAGCTAAGCTCCTTCTATTACCAACAGCGAAGCCAGGTATCAGCATCACTGAAGGCTGGGGCTTCCCAGACTCCCTGACTCCTTGGCCAGCCTCCCAGGGGATGGCTGTGGGGTTACTTCAGGATTCTGGACATTCAGCAAAAGTTCACCAAGTGGAAGAAATTTTAGACTCTAAAACATGGACTCTATCAAATAAAACTTGTTCCATGAGGAAACTTTGAACCTAATCTTTTCATCTGGAAGCTCTGTGTAAGGCACCAATTTTCACAACACAAAGGAGAAAGGCAGTGGGTACAGAATCATTTGTGCAGTCGTGATAGCACCAAGAACAATGGGAATTGAAGTTTCAGTTTACGGAAACTCCTGCAACATACTTGAGTGTCAGGAATCTTTTTCTAGTCTCTCTTCAAGTGTGATGTTTTGAGAGTGGCTGAGCTTCAGCTGGCTGCACTCCAAAACCACTGTCCCATATGAGACAGTGCCCAAAGACATCTTACTGTTTCTTTTGCCCCTTACAAACACAACAAACTTCACCACTGCTCAGGGTGGAAACCATGGCAAGATGTTCCTTTTGTACAGGGTATGTTTTGCACCCAGCACAAAAGGGGTCTTTAGCACTCAGCTGACACTAACAAGAAGAAAATACAAGTAATACCTCCCCCCACAGATTAAAACATTATCAACGTATATAATTCTGCAACAGGTGGTTATTCAGCTATATTATTTTGGAGATATAAGGGATTTTTTTGTTTAATTAGCAGTCCAGCTCTGGGGTAAGAGTATTACTCATAGGTATGAGATTGAGGTCTAGCAGATTGCTGACTATGAAGCCAGGGAAAATTTAAGGTATTTGTAATCTTGACAGAGGTACTCAGAAATTATGTACAAGATGATACTTACAGTACTTTTAGATTTTCCAGTGCACTCCAGAAAGGTACAACTACCCTGCTGGGCAATTATCCTAAATAAACCATACCTGAACCTGGGCTGCAGCACATACATCCTGGATTGTTTGAACTTGCATCTGATATTCTGTATTGTGCAAAAAATGTTCTGTGTCTGTTAAAGACCTTCATGTAGGAGGACCTCCTACAGCCCTACTTTCTACTGCCATCTGGAAGAAAAAAATATTACTCACTGCATGCTTAAAGCTCAAATCATTCTGGAACACACTCACATTTTGTTCATATCTTTCTGGAAGTTCAATGACCCCAGGGAATAAACTCCCAGCCTCTAAATGATTTTCTGCCTATCAGGCAAACACAAATGTCCCCTCTAGGTTTGCACAGAGCCAGAGGCTGACTGAAGTTTTTTGAGTTTTTTTGGGTTTTACAGTCTGTTGCAGTGTGGTTAAAGTGAGAAAACATCTTATATGAAAAACTCCACCTTCTCCCTCTGCAGACTTGCTTCTCATGTGCCTGACTCAGTGCTGATTGTGGAAACCACAACCTCCCATCTTCTTTTTTTTTAAATAACCCTGAAAGGCCAATCAAACAGAATGCAAAACTCTTATAACCTGGACACTCAAATTTAGAAAACAGGAACAACAACTTGTACCTAAATCAACAGTTTTATCTGGAAGCTGCAAAAGAGCAGGGCAAGCTGCATAAAGGCAGGTCACTTCTTGTTGCTTAATTTGATCATCCAGGTTAAAAAAATATTTGGTTTCAACTGTTATTTCTGAGAATATAATCAGTGTTTTGTTTTCACACTGGAGGAACATTTATAAAGAAGAGTAGTATGTCAGTCTGGGTGAACAAACGATGATTGTCCTTTTCTTAAGTACCAGAATGAAGGATCATTGGATTAAACTACTAAAAACCAGAAGGTTCAGAATAAAGAAATGGAGGTGGTTCTTCATGCCACATGTAGCTAAGGTGTAGGAATCACTGCTAGCAGGCTTTTGCAAATACTTAAATTTATACCAGCATGAATTAAAAATGCTATTGGATAGGCCCATAGAAAGACATCTGAGGGTATTAACTGCTATCCTTGGCTTGGGAAATTATTGCACTTCAAATGGCAGAGGGTGGACAAGTATAATTTCATGTTCTCGTATGCTCCCTTAGACATTTTAGTAATGTTAGGACAAAAAAGTTTGGGTCAGAACAAAGGTCCATTTAGCTCCATAATGTGTTCTCAACTTTGGTTGGTAGTGAAGGCACAGTTCAAAGGCAGTGCTGGCTACAGGTGGCCACTGATACTGGCCACAGCCACAAACTGGAAGGCGACTGGACTGAGATGTCAGTGGTGCTGCATGAAGATCACTGCTACCACCAGCAAAACACGTGAGGCAGAGGAGGGAGAGAGACACCAACATGGCATCTGCACTGAAGGGACTGTAGATCAGCCAGGAGACTCACTGGTATGTGCAATTTACACAGTTCTCAGAAACACAAAAAATAACACATGGTAAACCTTTATCTTGATGAATTTTGCTCTTCCATCATCACAATCCATCTGAACGGATTTCAGCCTCCTTGAATTTATTCATTATTCAAAGCAATCAGACAAAAATTACCTAGTCCACATGCACAAGTCATAACATGCAACTGTAGCTTTTAATGGAGAAATTAACTTCTCAAGATCATTCTTCTAGAGAGAATATTCATAGGATAGCCTCAATTCTGAGCATAGTAAATAATAATATCCACTTCTTTCTCTTTGGATTTCAAGACATTAAGCGTATTCCAAATGAGGACAAAGTAGTATTGTGCTAATCACTGCACTAAGTACAGATGAGAAATTTGGCACCTCTTTTATGTAGATATTGTTGAAAATCCCTTCAGAAGTGAAAGAGGCTCCAAAGGCACCCAGGTTGACTGTGACACAGCTAGGAAGTTTAATCCAGAGTCTCAGAGTTCAGTTTTCACGTAAGGTAAACCCTTGTGGTAATTCTTCACTGGCAGACAAAAGTATAATTTTATAATGATCACCTCCTGATGCCAGAATGCTATAGCCAGCTCAGTGGCTGTGGCTGGAACCGGCCCAGGTTAGTTTCCTGTGCTTGCAGTTATGGGAAACGAAAAAAAAAGAGTCACACAAAAGTGGCAAGATGGCCAGGTCAATGGAGTTTAGTGGTTAGAGTATCTTCACCAGTTACCAAACAGCACTGCATTGGAGGTCGTACTGGCCCGAGAGAGGGAAGGCAGTTTCATGTATCGGTATCCTCACCAGTGGGACTTAATGTGCATAGGACATGGATCCTGCTCCTGTTCAGGCAAAAACAAACTTCAAAAGATGTTCTGCTTGAACAAAATCTCTCCTAAAAAGAGATTTAAATCTTTATGGAATAAGAGGAATCAGTCTGGGCAGTTGGCTGCCTAGCTTTTCTTCTGTGAGTCCAGCGCAAGTAATTCTTGATGAGCAATTCTCTCACCCCACTTCCTCTTTGTGACCTTACCATGCCAGACACTAACTCACCACTCTGGAGATGCATGTTAGAGAGTCAAAATGTCTACTCATCTTTAGGCAGTTTGCCACCATCTGTCACCAAGCCAATTTTGGAGACAACTGCAGAAATTTGGATCAGAAAGTAGATTTAAAACCACATTACACATGGGAAAAAAATGCTAGCCAGGAAACCTTTTTACAGGTCTAAATTATAAATCATTCCTTGGAAGAATTTTTATTTTGGAGAAGTGTTTGGTGAAACGCTGCTTTTGACCACAGACAGCTGGGCTGTTTAATCATATAGTATCATTTACTTCCATAGCAACTTATTTAATCCACTGTGTCTATCTGACTTCATATCGTCAGTGGAAAAGAAGAAATAACATACATATACCTATATATCTATATATCTGTCTATATATATCTGTGTGTATAAGTATGTTCTTAGAATTATATATAATAATACATATTTATATATACAAGTATGCACACAAAAAAATCTGCAATGTCTGATGTGATTAGAGCTTCTCATCTTACAATAAAGAAAATACAAGAACAGAATTAACTCAGGTCACAGGGGATACTGAAATTTTAAGGGCAAGAAGAGTTCTTATGTTAATAAAACATTTATTTTCCGATTTTGCACTTAACAGTTGCATGGAGTCAGTGCTACATAAGGGATGGGGACAAGAGTGAGTCTGAGTAATTTGGTTTGACTTTCCAGAGTAAAAAGTGATGGAAATGAATGCCTCAGCTGTTGCGAACTTGATTTCCCAATAAGATCTTAGTGCTACATGGAAATACACTTCAGTATTTATATTTCAGGATAATGTTCAACATAATTCAGTGTAGCAAGACACAGTTCACACTGATAGATGTAAGATAGCCAGTATATGAAGAACTAATGGAAAAAGGAAAAGCCGTTTGAAGGAGAGAATACTATAAACTCAGAAAAGCTCCTGATTAAATATTTAAGGATGTATTGAAACAGAATAACAGGGGCAACTCTTGATTTGCTGTCTAAAAGCTTAATGTGTCCTTCTGCAGTCTGATCGCAGCCTTCTTGGAGTTGTTTAGTTTGAATGAAAACCCCCAGCCTTCAAGCAGAGATAGTTTCAGACAGGAACACATCTTACTGCTGAGCCCAAGAGACTTAGGTAGCAGCATAAAACATCCATCATGCTGGTGCAAACAGCCCAGTGTGCATGTGAGGGGAGAGGATTTCCATTTGTTAGAAGGGTCCATGGACCTAACACCTGCCCACAACCACTTGTGGGCAACTCCAGTGGCTCCCTCTGGACCATTATTTTCTAAGTGTGCTTCAACCTTGTGCTTGAGAGGTCCTCTTTAAAACTAGAGGAAAATTTATATTTGATGCTTGTCCTCTATTAAAAATGATGCTACTTGGGCACAGTAGAAACTAAAGTGACACTATCCCATGCATTTGCTCCAAAGGTCTTTGTCACAGACAAACTGATATGAGGTATTGACAATATGAAGGATCCGTATCAGAAACTTAGCACTGAGTGACCCAGATACCAATACTCTGAATCATTTGATCCTTACGTATGGTCTCCCTGAGGTTACCAACAGGAGCCATTCAATATTCCACAACTTCCAGCTACCACATCTACCCTGTTTATCTATGTCTTTTTATAGGATGAGACTTTCATCAGATCTCAGATCTGCTTTACCTAATCTTTAATTTAAAACATGAAAAAAAAATCCTCTTCACCAGTATTTCTCATGCAGGATTCTTATTGTTCTGAGAGTCTCCCTGACAAACATTGACGTGCCAGGGCGAAGGACATTTTCTGGTGCTGGTAGCCACTGTATGGCCACAGTCACCAACAGTAACAATTGCAGATCTGTTCCTGACCTCGGCTCTTGTCAGCTGCACTGTGAAACTGGCATTGCATTCCTTCTCAAGACACTGTTCGAAAGAGGATAGGGAACCTGAAAGCATACAGGTAGTGAAAGTCACCTGCTTTCCAAACACAAACACACTTTCTCTCCCTCTCTCCATTGGCCATACAGAGCACCTAAGAAAACAGGGCTCTGGACCTCATCATCCCCAGTTAGATTCCTGAAGTAGACAATTTTGAGTATCTGCTGATGTACACATTTGGGCTACGATTTGCAGTGATCACATATCAGTCCATAGCACTTGTCAGCATTTTTATATCCAATAATTGTTTGCATTTCTCCAGAGACTTGTTCATAACACATGAGTATGAGCTGAGCTCTGCAATGCATTTGTTATGCAGCCAAGTACGTGATATGGCTCAGGGGCTTGGCCAGCCTCCCAGGACTTGTTTAAGATCACAGAAGTAGAGTAGGTTGCTCAGTAGAGCCACCAGAAATAGTTATCTGGGGGTCCCTCTTCACAAATAGCTGAGCAACATCCCACTCTTTTACATACATGAATCTTGGCATTTTTCCTAACGACTTAAAAAAATTCCCTAAAAACAGATTTCTGAAATAAAGTAACAGTCTTGACATTGTATAGAAGGAATCTAATCTTTCCTTTATACTTAGACTTTTTTTTCTATAGTGTTTGGATTTGGACCTGTCTAAGCCTTAGACATTTCTGCTGAAATCATTTAAAAGGGACTCCAAGTCCTGAGAGCCACAGTTTCTGAGTACCTAAATGGGGGTATCTTAAGAGTCCAGATTTTCATTAAGGACAGAACAATTTCCCAGTAGGTATCAGGCCTCTTACACATCCACCTGAAAAAAGAGGTACCCAAGGAGTCCCAGTCACTTCTGGAAACTCTGGCACTGCTCTCCTGATGAGGCTTTCAACCCTGACAGAGAGCTTGACTCTCTTGACCCTTCTGTCAGAAGGATCAAACAACAAAGCTGCCAGCTTCACAGTGACATGTTGAAGCTATTTTTAAAATCCTCTGTTGTCTGTCAGTTATGACACCCTTTTTGAAGGTTAAAGTAGAAACCAGTTTCCAGAATCTACAAACCAAAACCCAACGGATACTTTTGGCATTGTCTGACACATTCTTAGGAGCCTCAACAGGGAAGCCAGGAAAAGTCTGGACATAAAGGCAAAGGCCTCTTATCTGAAAAGAACTAAACTACACTGGACAAAATACTTTAAAGATCTATGTGGAAGAAAAACCACTTCAAACAATAATATGATCAGATTTGGACAAAGAGTAAGTTTTATGTCCATATTTGCAAAGCAAGTGATGCTGTTACTTCTCATCAAGGCACCAGCACCAAGATCTGTACTCATAGTAGGAGCATTACTAAAACCAGCAAACCAGAGTGCAAATGTTCTACCAAGTCAAACAGCAGACACAGCAAGATAAGAAAGAAATTGTACCCCATAATTCCAGTCCACAAGAAGAACACTGCTTTAGTTTCTCAAGGAGATGATCAAGGAAATTGCCTAGTAAAAACAACATGAATTCTGGTTTTTCTGTAGACAGAAAACGTAATACATTTCATCTTATTAATGATAACAAGAGAGCAGATTATGGGAAAGGAAGATCAAATAACGTTTTTCCCTTTCTAACATTTGCCTAGACCTTGAGTTCAGCCCCTGTAGGGCAAAAAGCCAGTGAACCATTGGTACACCAGGAAACAGAAAGTCAAAGATGTACTTGCAGGGACCTTGACCAACAGGTTGCCAGCTCACACCAGCTTTTCTCAAAAAGAGTCACTGATTTATTTTTGGCTTTACGTCTAGTCAGAATCACCAATTTGAGCAACCCTTGCTGCAAAACACCGAGAATTTAGGTCTCAAATTCTTGTAAAATTTAAAATGCTAAACCAGGAGCACTTACCATGTGAAAGAACTTAAACACTACTGAGGATACCCCACTAGAGCTCAGCTCTTTCAATATGGTTGAAAATTTAACTAATTAATATTGAGAGTGATTTTAAAAATCTTGAAATGAATGATAGAGCACTTGAGAAAAGTACAGCTGGTGCACTTGAATCCAAATCCTAGCTTAAAGAAACTATTCCATCCCAATGAGCTGAACACCAGGCATACAGGTAAAGAGAAGAGAGAATTATTGAGTCTAACTGAAGTTTCTTCTGCAGAAGAAACATTTTAGGATCAAAATCTCAAGCTCTGGTACAAAGCAGTCATGTAATCTCTGGTTTAAAAGTAACATAAATAATTTCTAATCCTTGTGGCTACACCACAAAATCATCAGTTATGATCTAGGTTCAATATAAGGGTTAAAAAATCAAGAGACAAAGAAAAAGAGCCAAAAGAACTTATAAACCCTAGCCAATCAACTGAGAAAAACCACTGCTGACCTTTGAATTTATCTCAGCATTTTGAGACAAGTTTATAATCTGAGTCTTATTAGTGGTGAGTTTGGACCAAAATCAGAGAAACAGTAAGCATCCCCTTAAACATAATACTCCAGCTAGCTTTTTTGGTATAAAGACTTATGAATTCAGAAATATATTTACTGGCACACAATTACTTCAGGTTTATCCACAAGAGTGCGCTTGCTTCTATGTCACAGGAGGAGATACAGACTCAGAGTTGCAGAAGAGAAGAAGGAAGCAAAGGATTCTCTATCTGTAACTACTCATGTTCAGGAAGCACGCAAATATTTAGGATGGCTCTTTTAAATCCCATTAAATTGGTTGGCTGAGTCTGACTGCTTGAGGACTCTTCAAAACCTCCTGACTATTTTCACTTACAGCCTCATGGCTCACTTACAACCCTCATGGAAACATGTATTTAAGATAACTATGCATAATACTGTGGAACTTCACAGGCTTTCGCAGTGCAACAAATAATCCCTCATTTTGCCAAGTCACATTTTTCCCCTAAGAACATCATGCTGCAGCTTCTCTTCCCATTCAGTTAGGTTGCTTAAATAAATAAATCTCAGTCCCTCTAGCACTGTATCATTCATATCTAAATTGTTAGTCTACAGATAACTTGACCCTTACCTCCACAGTAGCTCACAGATCCAGCTGAAAGCAGTGGAAGTCTCACAGCAGTTGCAAAAAGTAGATGCCTGCTTTTGGCTAAGTTGTTGAGTCCCTGGGACACATTGGGGTGTTTGAGAGCACTTGCAGAGCAGATCACTTCAATATGGAGACAGTGGATACATGAGAATTCAGCTATACAGCTGTAGACCTTGTGCTTTGGAAGAGGCTGTAAATGTGGCAATGAAACTGGACTAGGTAAGATACGGAACTCTGAGTTTGTGCATTAATGTTCAGGGACTTACAGGATGCCTGGAAGTGTTGGCTTTGGACATTCAAGCAGGTAGAAATAGAATAATAATTACCTTTTGTCCTTCCATTTCTGTATCAATAGGATCCTCTGAGTATTCCATTCTCTACACAAAATTGCTCTATCAGTTCATTAATTATGTGCATGTAAGAAAAACTTCCAAGGGAAAGGATGTAAGAAGGAATAGATTCCACATTTAGGTCTGAAACTGGGTATTTCACTGCAGAAGCAAGTGTAGGTGCTATGCAGACACATTAGATATCCCATTCTCTCTACCTCCAGAAAATGTGACATATTTACATTATTAGTTAGCACATGCTCACTAAAGCCTGGGTTTTTGCTCGCTCTTAGCTCTCACAGATATTAGAGCCATAAATGATCACCAGGGTTGCTGGGAATTCGTCTTCTTTGGCTCACCTTCTTATCAGGTGTTCACTTTCCTCTCCAGATGCTGCCATAGGAGTTTTTGAACATGAAAAGAAACCACCTCTCCCTGTGAGCAAGGCTGCTGATACCTGGGTGGAGCCACACTTTTGTACTTCATCTGCAGTGAGAGGTGACACAGGAAGCAGAGCGCTGGTGTAGCAGGTTCCCTCTTCTCTACACAAAGTGGATCACAGATCTTTCTACTGAATCTACTGGGCAGAAACCAGAACGAGGGTGTGGAAGAACTGATACACTTCCTGAACAGCTTTGGAAAGCCCCATGCTTGACCACAGTTCCAAAGAAACACTTTGTGGTCTCCACACATCCTCCTGTCTCCTACAGGCTTTGTTCCTGTGCTGTCCATGCTGTTTCTTTACCCTCCAAATTATTCCTCTTTTCCTTCATCTTCTTAGATACAACTCACCATTCTGAGTTATGGTACTATGTCAATTCTGTGGCACACATCCTCCTTCACTCAGGCTTCCTCAGTCTGTCACCTCACCTCTACTCAAAAGACCTTAAGCTAGACCCAGCTACTTAAGCCAACCCTTGGGCTTACCTGCCCTCATGCAAAGATCAAATCATAGGGATGAGCTGTACCCAAACCATTCCAGCATAGGCTCGAGGCCTTTCTCAAAGTTCAGAGCTCTTGCTTATGAGTCCCTCAAACCCAAGTGTCTACTCTGCAAAATAAAATTTGTGCTGCCACGTGGGGGAGCTTGTGTTGTGGCTAATGCTCATCACTTCCAGATCAAGAGAAAAGGACAGCTCAGTAGCCTTAAGGACTGCAGCCACTGGAAAATCTGTTCTGGAGAGGCTGTTTGAAAAACCTAACACGTGTAGCTAGTGCACACACACTCTAATAAAGATGTTCCTTTTCAAAATTATCTTGGGTGACAGTTATTGACTTTGCCATAGCTTATAAACTGTAACTCATAAAAATTTGCAAATTCCAGTTGCCTTTTGCCTGGTAAAATAATAGAATTTAAATTGGAAAAGACCTGTAAGATCCTCGAGTCCATCCATTAACTAGCACTGTCAAATCTACCACTAAACCATGTCCCTAAGTGCCACATCAACTAGATCATGATCAGAATGATAGATCAAATAAAACAAAAATTCCTATATTTTAAAGGGATAAGTGAAGCAAACAAGTAATAAGGATCAGTTCCAGACCCCCATGAGGTGATTTACAAACACAACCGCCAGACTGGAGTCACCTTTACCCCTTGCTGAGCCATGTTCATCTGCAAAGCCATCTTGACAGCTGAAGCAAATGCAGGTGAACCAGCAATCCAAAAGGCAAGGAACCTGTCCCACCATGTTTACTAAATAGATGGACTTGAAGTCTGCTTGAAACCCCGTAAAATCACAACTGTGCCTCACCAGAGCTAAAACTCAGCTCTCAAGTAATTCAGAACATAAGCAGTCTGGTAGCCTGAGGAGATGAAAAATGACAGGGGCAGGTGNGGCGCAGCGGCGGCCCCGAGGCGGGAGGATGCGGGCGGCGCCCGGGGTGCAGCCGGATCGGCCCTTCAAGCTCAGGAAGAGTCTCGGTAGGGGCGCCGGGGGCGCGGAGGGGTGCGCGGGGGCGGAGGGGCTTCGCGCACACATAACGCTTCTCTTCTCTCCTCTGCCCCGCAGCCACCCGGCGGGAAGAAGTAGCAGGGATCCGAGCCAAGTTCCCGACAAAAATCCCGGTAAATCTCTGGTTTGTTATCGGAGGTTGTTGCCGCTGTTTAAGGAAAGAAGCGTGTGAGGGGACGGAAAGGGACCTGGATATTTTAAGTTTTGCTAAGTGTGACTTTAATTAAAACAGGTAATTGTTGAGAGATACCATAAAGAGAAATACCTTCCTCTCTTGGACAAAACCAAGTTTCTGGTTCCCGAGGAGCTGACCATGGCACAGTTCATAACCATCATCAGGTGGGTAGTGCATACTGGTGGGTTGGAGATGCCTCTGCGCTTGGCTGCTGTTCCCCAAGAAGGCATTTCCTAGTGTGCTGCTGGGGACATCTTGCTTCCTTTGGTGGGTAGGAGGATAAAGGTGTTAGTAATGTAATGGCTTCCCTCTCTTGCAAGTGTTCAAAGACAATCAACAGATGTTTTCACAGGTGCATTTGTGGGAAAAATGTGGTCTTTTTTGGGTTCATAGTCCTCTCCCTTCTCCTTAACTGTAGTGAAAAAAGACTATGTAAGACTCTTGTTCTGCTCTTTTCCTGCCTCATGGACTGGGTACTGGGGCTCTGTGATCTTGTTCTGCTTATGACTGTCACTGCCTTGCTCNAGAACATAAGCAGTCTGGTAGCCTGAGGAGATGAAAAATGACAGGGGCAGGTGGTTGGTTTTTTGAGTGGGGGTGGGTTTTTTTGGTTTTGGTTTTTGGAGTTTTTTTTTGTACGTGGGGTAGGTTGTCTCGTTCTCTTTTAAAACCAAGGAAATAGTTTGAAAGCGGTTTGTCGGTATGAAGAAGGGTGGCCATGTGGAAAGGGAAGACAGCTGGGGGCACTCCAGCCTTGAGCTGCACTCCTGAACCACTGGGCAGGGTAGTCAAAGACCTCTCACAAAGCACGGCACTGCCCCGTAGGCAGAACACCTCGCAGCGCGGGTAACTCACAGCCCGGAGCCGTGGGACAGCCGGGAGAGGCGGGCTCANCTGGTTCCCGAGGAGCTGACCATGGCACAGTTCATAACCATCATCAGGTGGGTAGTGCATACTGGTGGGTTGGAGATGCCTCTGCGCTTGGCTGCTGTTCCCCAAGAAGGCATTTCCTAGTGTGCTGCTGGGGACATCTTGCTTCCTTTGGTGGGTAGGAGGATAAAGGTGTTAGTAATGTAATGGCTTCCCTCTCTTGCAAGTGTTCAAAGACAATCAACAGATGTTTTCACAGGTGCATTTGTGGGAAAAATGTGGTCTTTTTTGGGTTCATAGTCCTCTCCCTTCTCCTTAACTGTAGTGAAAAAAGACTATGTAAGACTCTTGTTCTGCTCTTTTCCTGCCTCATGGACTGGGTACTGGGGCTCTGTGATCTTGTTCTGCTTATGGCTGTCACTGCCTTGCTCTCTTACTGCACCTAGCTGAATTTGCTCAAGTTCAAAGCAGCTCTTGAATGTGAGTGAAATGAAATGTGCTGCTAAATTGTTCTTTATGAAACAAACTTTACAGCAAAGAAGTCACCCAAAATATTCAGTGGTATTTTCTGACAAAATGTGAAAGCTATGTTTTTCAGCACACTTTTTAAAGTATAGGAAAAGATCTTTCTAGATTGTACCTTCTGTAAAAGATGCTTTTGGCTCTTGGACAACTTAGATTGTAATCCTTGCATGTAATGTCTCTGAAAAGGACTTGTTTTTTGAAGGTAGACTTTATAGTAAGCATAACAGACTGGAGCTGGAATCCTTTACAAAATAGGCACTACGAAAGCTTTTGGTTTCTATTCACACTTTTCCCTGGTAACTGGGAACTCCAAGTCCATGCACAGTAGCACCTTCGGTGTAGCCATGTAAGCCTTTTCTCAGAACACAGGCCTTTGAGCTTCCAGTTAACTTCCTGCTGATGGAGACATTAAACCACGTAATAACTTTACACAGCATTTCTTGTACCTACTTCATGCAACTGCTCTGCTTAATGTATGTCATAGACTGAAGTTGAAACTATATTCAACTTGCTAATGTTTAATCCTCTTTTTCTCCTCTCTTTTTCAATTAGAAGCAGGATGGCTCTAACAGCTACACAAGCTTTCTACCTGCTGGTGAACAACAAAAGCCTAGCCAGTATGTCCTTGACAATGGCAGAAGTGTACAGGGACTACAAAGATGAAGATGGCTTTGTGTATATGACCTATGCTTCCCAGGAGATGTTTGGGTGCTTATTACCGACTGCCCAAGGGAAAACTATGGAATGCTTTCAGAAAATCTAAGATTGGGTTCATACGCTGCAGCAAAGCAGTTTGCTCTGAATCATGCCTGTGACATGAACCTTGGAGATGCTCCTTCCAGTGTGAGCTCTTGAGCTCTGTAGTGGGAGTTATGACCCAAAAGCTGGCAGGACCAGCTTAAGACAGAAATGGTGGTACACTTTCCCTAAGTAATAATTTGGATATATATTTTTATATTTGAAGACACTATGGGTTAGGTTCTTTTTTCTTTTGAACTGCACCTCCACTGCTTTGCAATATCAGTCTTTGTTGTGAAACTGATTTTTAAGGTTTCCTGAAAGCCTAAGAGTAAAATAAAGAACCTTTTAAGTATTGAGTTGAATGTTACTTTTAATCTGGGGAAAGACTGTAAAAATTTGTCTAGGAGAAGATCCTATAATAATTCTGGGAATTTGAGCACAATGCCTTTTAAATGAAATACTGCTTGCACAGCTACCCTGAAATTTTCAATGAAATATCAGAGTTTTAGTTGTGTCACCCATGAACAAAACCATAGCTATGAAAGGTTCATTAAGGTAGGTATCTGGGCTGTGAGATTAAGTAGTTGTGCCAGAGCAGTGTTAAGTTTAACACCTGAATAAACTGTCAGCTGTTACAGAAAACACTCTCTGTGGTATAGATAACTTTGTTTAAATAAGCCACCTGATTGCTAGTCAGCATAACTGAAATGCAGATAGCAGGACTTGAAGGGTAATCAAGTTTCAAGAGTTATTTTCTTGCTGCTGAATTTTGCTAGCATGGTTACTCTAGATACTGTCATATCCATCCCCTACAGGCACCTGCTTGTCAGATACCCTGAAGGACTTCAGTGAGCCTTCTACCAACAATAGAGCCAAGTCATGTACCTTGTGATTAAGAGATAGTCCAGTGTTTCTGGAAAATGTTGAAAATATAAAAAATACCATGTAGTAAAATGTTGATTCATCTTAATGTACAGGCTTGGTTCCTATAAACATGTATTAAAGGAACACTTGACATGAGCCTTATTCTGAAGTATAGCTCAAGCTGTCTTCCCTGTATGTGAGGAATGTATTGGAAAGCTGGAAATGCTCTGATCATGCATGATCAACTAAAAACACCAGGTAATTAAAAAATCTGTCACAGTTTGCAGTTTATTAATCAACCTCTGGCAGCCTCAGTTTAGGATTGGTCAAATTGTTAGAATATGATGCAATTCTTCTGTTCAGTACTAAACCGCAGAATTATTAATGTAGGAATAACTAGACTGCAAAGAAAGAAGTGTTGACAATATTTGAGTTATGCATAAGGAGGGAATGTGTGTGTGAGCTTTTTGCAGTGGTTCTCTTGCATTAATAATCTCTTGAACATGAAGTTCTGAGCAGACCTGGGTTTGAGCCTCTAAAGCAGGGGTTTTAGAAGAGTACCTGCTGTAGTGGAGGTGATGTTTGCCAATTCGTGTTTCATGAGCTGAGGAACAAAGAAATCATTGAACTGACCTGTGGAAGGGATAAGGCTATGTTGGTATAGGTTATAAAAACGTGGGCTTTGGGATGCCAGAATCAGTTATATGGATATATTTCACTTATGCTTGTAATGGAAACAGTTTCCATTGCAGAAATTGAACTCCAATAGTCATTTGTCACCAGCCCTTCAGGGAAGCAGAGACACCTGCTTGGCAGGAGCACCACACAGAAATGCTGAACAGCTGTGGAACCTTGGGGTGGGAGGAGCAAGGGGAGACTTTCTGTGTTGAAGCTCTCTTGCCAGTCTAAAGGTGGGCTAATATTTTGCTTCAATGGCTCCTCTGTCTTCCTGTCTTGTCTAATACTTTGTACATGAAGAGAGAAGCACTACAGTATCTTGGCTGGAACAATTTTGTCTGACAGCCAACTTTCTTTCATTTGTAATGCAGTGGCTGAGGTGTAAGTGTTGATTCCTCCAGCATTTATTAACATTAGGCTATGGTGTCTACAGGCTGAGTCACAGATCCAGCCAAAAAAGTTGCACAAGTAGAAGGTCAGTTGCAGGTAAAGAGCATCATTATAAACTTGTTTAAACTGGCCTGATGAACCTAGAAAGAAGTCCTGTGAACTGGGAAAGGATCATTGGGTAATAGTAGTAGACTTGCTTTTCTATCAGATGTTGAAGAAGTTAGGATATTAACTATCAAAGACAGTTTTCACAAAGTCTTAAAATAATGAACTAGGAGTTACATGCCCAAATAAATCTGTTGTCCTGCTTGTGGAATTGCCTTGGTATGATTAGAAGATTTGAATTTAACCCATTGTCTCTTGAAGTGCAAACAAAAAGGATTAGAAAAGAGCAAACAGAAAAACTGCTCTGACATATGCAACTGAGCTGCAGCTACTTCCAATGTAGCTGCTGTTTGAAGAGCTAATATTTACTCAAGCAAATACTTAATGATTAGAAACAGGTATATATTTTTTTCAATGGAGGACACAATGCTGTGTTAAGCAGATTTTATACTTCTTTCCAATGTGCCACTAATGTAAAAAGAGATGGCAGAGGTGCCATTTGTTTTTACAAGTTTTATCTTCATGATATGGACTCGTGTTCATTAATATCAAAGATATCCACCAGAGAACAGAAAACATTCTGAGGATACTTCTGTTCTTCCATAGCCTACCAGCTCAATCCCAGAAGATGCTCAGTGCTCTGGCTTCAAATATAAACCAAATCAACCTGAAGGATATGCACCATTAGAGTGGTATGAGGGCCTTTCTGGAGCAGTGGTCCTTGAGGGAAGTATGTCCTACAGCCATCTACAACCTGAGCACAATGCTTTATGGAGTGCAAATTGACATTTGTTGCTGCAAGGCAAACATGATAACCTCAGCCTGGGCTTTAGCACACATAAGCAACATCAGGAGCTTTCCAAACTGTTTGGATTTAAAAATGACTTAATGTTATGTTTTGGTAGAATAAATAAATGAATGGGAGTGCTAATCTTCTTGTTCAAGGCAATAACACTTGTGAACTTAGATGGGCTTTTTATTGTTTTCCCATACTAACTATTTCCAGATGGTGGTAGTTTCAGGATAAAAATATTTTAATATTTTACACACACTAAGTGACAGATGGTATTCTCTGCTGCAAGTTTCTTTGTTTAGGTAAGATACAGTAAATTAAGAAGGTAAAATGAGATAATAGGACAGAATATTTTACCTTCAGCATCAAATTGCACTGCTGTATTCTTTCAAGAAAGCCTGTAGAGAAATTATAGGGAGGAAACAAAACAACCTAAGCAGGACAGAAACTTTTTTTTTTTTGAAAACCAGTGTTTTAACTTATACACTATGAAGTGGAAGGGGAGAGAGTGGAAGAGTTTCTATGGAAAACCTCCAAGGAATCCCTGAGGGTGATTGAGAAATGTGATTTCATATGTTACAGTGCCAATATACAAAACTAGTAATGGCATACATACTTCCCTCAAGAACCACTGTTCCAGAAATATTTTGAGACAAATCTCCTGAATCTTAAAATAGCCCCTTTTTGTCATAGTTTTGAATCAACCCATAAGAGAGAGAGAATAAAAAACTAACAGCAACAAAACCAAAACAACACAAAAAAACCCCTCCAAAAAAATAAAAAAACAACCCAAAACCAGACTTCTGCCTATAAATATGGGCTTAGTTTCTTTAGCTTTTCTAAGGTGCTTTGTTGTTTTATAGTGTTAGCTCTATACAATTCTCTCCCTTCATGATTTTAGATTGTTTCTTAGGAGTTTAAGTTAGCTACTACTTGTTCCTATACAGTCCTATACAACATGCAACGGCAGTTAGGTCCTACAATAAATAACAGTCTGGCCCTAGTTTAGAGGGACATGAATATAACTTGCAGGAAATTAGTAGTGCCCTGAAAACTTCTCCCCAGAAAGTCATATCACTCCCTGCCTCCTGTATTTCATGTGGTGCCTCTCTTATGACTGTAATGTTCCTATGGCACACAACTGTAGCAGTGCAGTCCAGGTGGGGTTTGAAGAACACAGGGAAAGTCCCAATGCCAAAGTTCAAAAAGCAGCTCTGTCCTTTCCCCTGCAGTGGCAGACCCTCAGGAGGGAGGGAGTGTGCCTGCCTGGGTATGTATGGAGCTTCCAGAGCAGGCAGGGACTGAGGAGGGGCTGCTTGGGCCACTCAGCACTTACATCATGTCTGTCAGGGACTGTAAAGGGCCTTTATGAGGCTGCCTATGATTTGTTGGAGGGTGGGCTTGGCTGCTGGTGTTTATTTTTGCAAATATTTCAGGACCCTGCCTTTACTTTATTTCTGTATATAACAGCATGGTCTGGATCTTAATCAAACCGTCAGCTCAAACCCGTTTTATGTCAGAAATGCTATTGATTGCATGGTACTTGATGCTGTTGACCAAGACATGCCTACTAAGTAGACCTAAAATTTATTTCTCATTCTCAAAAACAGAGCCAAGACTTTACAGCCTGACAAATGGATTTCCAGGGAAATCTTTAAGTCAGCTAACCAATGGGTGAGGAAAGGGGAAGAAGTGAGCCAGGGGGTTAAGCATGCATATCAGTGCTCCCACCCAAAGCAGCTGCAACCATGTACTCCTCACAAGCCTGCCTATGACTGCCTGGAAAGCCTGAGCCTCAGTGTGATCTCACTAAGGCAACTATTACACCCATTAGCTTACAAAGAGAACTTATGAGAAAGAAACACATGCTCACAGATGGAGGGTGGATATAGCCTTTTCCTGAACAAAACGTGAACTCTGTCAATGGAAAAAACCACACAGAATGGTGCTGAAAGGCAGACATGGCAAATAAAGAAATTCTATTCTTGGTGCTGGCACTACTTCACAAGGCAACTTGGCCCTTACTCTGAGAACTTAAAACCTTCATGTCAAGTGATGGATAGTAGTATGGTCTCTGTCTGACCTTTCTCCTCAGAAATGCTGCATCTGTGCTCAAAAATTAAAAATCAGATAGAGATGGGAGCTGCATATTTGAATGCTGACTGGCTCATTTTCCAGCAGCTTGATGCATTAGTCACCTATAAAATAAAAGAGCCATCGATAGAAAAAACAGCTGCTGTGCTGCAGGTGAGGGCAGAATCACCAGCTTAGTGCAGACACATCTGTGCTGTCTAGACTGACAGGGTAACCCAAGCATTGCAGGGGTTATGAAGGTAATTTTGCTATTGGAAATAATATTGGCTCTGCTATAAACCTGTCAAAACTGTCAAGAGAGGCCTCAGGAGAAACTGCATTTTCCTAGGAGGCAGCTGGCTTTGGTTTAAACCTCAGTTCTTTCAGCCATGCTCTTCACGCTGACTTTGTTCCCATTCTTTTTTTGGAAAGGGACCAGGCCTTCTGTGTTTGCAGACTCTGGGTACAGGTTCCAAGATTGCTGAAAATTATAAATAATATGACCTTAGTTGCCATGTAACAAACTTGTATGATAATTCATAGCTGTTTTGCTATTGTAATTCAGTCTACATTGAACCCACAAAATTTGGCTGTGCCTCAGTCACTCAACTTTCTAAGCCTCTATCAGGGCTGGAGCAGCAGTTTAAATGAGATGGCTGCAGCCATTACTGCTATTTGGGTAAACCCCCCCTTCCAGTGAATTTTGTTGAGACAAAATTTCTTGAATCAGCTGAAGAACAGCTGTATGGGTTAGCCTTGCTCACCAATGGGAGCCATTTTTGCTAGAGGTACAAGATAGGTTAATGTAGCAGCTTAATTTCATGTCCCAGCTCATCCAGATGATTTTGGCAAAGAAGCAGGATGCCATGCAGTGCAGGCTGGTGAGAGGTGACAACTTTCAGGAGGGGTTTGGTGCAGAGGAGGGTCGTCACAAGAAACTGAGGGGTGGAATCGCTGCTGGTATAGGTAGACCTTGAAGATTATAGGGGTCTGCAGGCTAGTCCATATCAGGACTTCTTACATAAATACCCTTCCTTTAAGAAAGATTTCCTTTGTTTCTGACATCCAAGGCAGCTGCTCCACTAGGCAAGTGTTGAGCAAGATTATTGTTATGTGCTTCACAGAGAAGCATAACTCAATGGATAAAGAACTGGGGAGACCCTGCTATAATTCCTTTTTCTCCATGAAGATGCTGAGCCAAAAACTCCACACTGTGCACTCGTAGTAGCTCCCTCCTCCTACTCGCAGTAGCTGTGCAAGGTGCTGTCTCCCTGGACCTAGCACAGCAAATCAACTTCTGCTGCCAGAAACTAGGGCCTTTGTAGGTAAAGCCCAGAGTGACAGCAGAGGTGTGTGGCTAAGGGGCTTGAACCCAGCTCCCAAAGTAAACCCCCAGCCTACCTTCTCTTTCTGAAAATAAACTATGCAACAGCAGGATCTGTGAGAGGCTGCCGTTTTACTAGTGGAAAATTTAGGCAAAACCCTATAAAATAAATGAAGCAATTCCAGTAGAAGTTGGGACAGGCACTGAAATTACTGTCTGGAAAAGAGTTAAAGCTACCATGTTACAATTCCACTTATCCGCGGCAAGTGGAGAGAAGAAGGAAAGGTCAAGCACTCTAGCAGACACGAAAGATTTTATGTTTAAGTTTCTGAAAAGTTTTTCTTCAAAATACAGTTTTGCCAAGTATCTTGTTTCCTGATTCAAACAAAACTATTTTTTCCCCATCAAATTAATTTAACTTAAGCTGGTTTGTCAAAAAGGGAAAATCCAAATCTTAATTTATATTATATGGGAGAAAAAAAGAATTTAAAAAAACCTTTTTGACTACTAATTACACCTGTGTAATTGCCATAAAAATTTGCAATATGTGTGCCAAGAGGCACTCAGGTAACACTGAAAAACCAAAAGAGGGGTTATTCCATTTTAGACATCTCATTTTAAAATCAGGTGGAACTTTCTGCTACTTCTCAGCACAGTTTTTTTTGTGTTTTGTGGGGTTTTTGGATGTGTTTTGGTTACATATAAACAAGATACACACACTTGTGGTTGGACTATGTTTTATGATCTTACTGAAGTAAGAAAACACTAAATCAAGGCTGCCTTCAGTATGTTAGAAGAGCAAGAGTACAACATCACCTGCTTATCCATGGACTGTGAAGCTGAGTAGGTTATTGCTGGCAAACTCTTTGGAGGATGTTACAGTCAAATTGAATTTCAAAAAGACAGTCATACTACAATCTGCATCCTTCAGGGCTGTGTGTGTATATCTTCTCACTTTGATGTAGGGCCTACACTTTTGGAAATCTGTTAACAAACCCTCAGTTTTTGTGAGATTAATGCTATAGGGACTCCAGGTTGCAGGGTGAGGATCAGGAAATTTGAAAATAAAATCCTTTGGAGAGGACAGAATTTTTCTCTATACTTGTATTTTCTGACCCTGTGACTAGGCAGATGAATACTGTTTCTTATATTTCTGTGATTATCAAAGTCAATGCCACACTGAAGTCTGCTACACAACCTTAATCAATAACTGTGATTTTTTGAGCAGTAGTATATTATACAAACAATAAAAGAATAGGTGCTTCAAAGTTATTCTTGGTCTGCTTCTGGGTTACTAGAGGAAATGAATCAGAAATTAACAAAACCCCGGCATCTAGAGCAGGCCAAAATTCAAGGCTCAGACCGATTTCAGTGCTCAAAACACAAGTGTCTTTCCCATTTTGTCCCAGTTTTGGTTTTACTAAATTTAAATAAAGAGTAGTTGAACAGTGATTCCAAAACTGTAGAAGTGAGGTCAAAACAAATCCTGGTGCTTTTTGTATTTTTAAGCAAATATGCTAAATTTAATCAGCTACTAAACCCAAATATTTATATTTACCAGTAAAAGTATTTGTGATATAAAAACAGTGCTTAGACTCACCTTTAATGATACTTTTATTTACACACATTTTCTTATTTCTGCCATAATCTCAGGAGTGCTCAGAACTAGTTTTGGCTCCAGCATAAATTGCTGAAGAGTTATTTATTTTTGCTTATAAAGTGTGAGCTAAACACTGTATAAAGACCTATTTCTATAAAATACTGAGAAGAGATGCTTTCTTTATATCTAATTCCTTGATTACTTTGCACGAGAAGTCATGATTGCGCTGCAAGGGAACACAAAGGAAATCTATACATGCTGGAGGTCTTTCTCCTGACTGAAATTCGAATCATCTGCTTGATGTAATGGAATTTTACAAAGGTTTAACCAATGTCAGCTCCTGCCTTTTTCTTCTTAATGCTGTTTGCTTCACATCGGCATTTAATCTCTGGTTAAACAAATCAGAATTTATGGAGTTTACCCCACAAATTGAGAAGTTTCTTCTCATCTCCTTATCCACATACAAAGTACTTGCTAATAGAGCTGGTGCTTATCTAACACCCTTACTCACTATGCCTTCAAAACAAATAAAGATATGAATCCAAAGGCAAAAAAAAAATCCATACAATAGTTAGTCCAGTGTGTCTTGTGGGTTTTGCAATAAGAAACACAAAAATATTGGCAAAGATCTTACAGGAAGAATGAAGAGGGCTGTCATCACTGCCTGGGTACTATTCAAGAGGGATAAATGTAAAACCCTACATTAGGACAAGAATAGTCAGCTGCATAAATATAGGGTGGAAAACAAGTGGCTGGTGCCATTTCTTCTTAAAAGAGCCCATGGAATGTACTGAATCACAAGCTAAGCAGAAGACAACACTATCATCCTGTTCTGAGAAAAGCAAACACAATACTGAGATTTCTAACCAAGAGTAGAGCCTGCAAGATGGGTGAAATGTGCCTGTTTTGTGCTGTACTCAACAACGGTAGGGCTTTGTCTGAAATACTGTGTATAGCGTACTGCACACCAAGAAGAATATGAACCACTTGAGAATTCAAAGATTATTGATGATGATGAGAAATTTAGTATGACAAAAGTTGCACAAACTGAGGTGGTTTAGTCTCAAGAAGAAAATGCTCAGAAAGGGACATGATGTTCCTCACAAATGAAAGGCTCTTTGAAAAGGAAGAGGAAGAATGTCAATGCCCATGTGCCATGGATTACTTATGTATTCAAAATGAGCTTTTTAGACCCTGCCCGCCTTCCCGTATTGTTCTTCATTTGAAACACGGAAGCTCTCTATCTGGATTCTAAAAGTATTCAGAAAGAAACACAACGGCACGATTGCAATTAGAACAACAATGATTGAGAAGTATCTCACTGTAAATAATTTACAGGGCAACAGAGAGTGATAAAAAGTGAAGGTCAGATCACTGCTAGTGGGTGCTGTGAAGGTGAGCACATACAGTTGTAACACAACAGCCATGTATAATCCAACTACAGCTGTAACTACAGGAGATGCTGCTGGGCCTTGTCTTGTAGAGGAATATGAGAATAATCATACAGTAGCCACCATGTGTTGCCAGTCATAAAAAAAGGTTAATACAATCCTTTTGATATGTGTGCAGGGAGAAGAATTTTAGCTTTACTTCTGCACCCGGCAATGGAATGACGGCTGCTACACTCAGTCTAGTGAGTACAATTCAGGATTAATGCTGCAACTCGGAGAAAGTGCAAAGAATTGTCAAAAGAATGATTCAGGTGTTGGGGAAAAAAACCACCTACTTTACCTATGGATAAGAGATGGCTAAACTATTATTTTTAAATAGTTTTCTTTCCTTAATAGTTTAGGCAGGAAGAATTGATAATGGGTTCTTCAGTCTAGCAGATGAACATATGACCTTTGTGTCACCACACTGATTTTTTTGTTTCCTTGATACTAATTTTCAAACAGATAATGTTCTTTGGCCTGATTTCAAAAGGCTGCTAGGTGCACACTAGAGGTAGGACACGAAAACCAGCAGGCAAAAGGCAATGGGTTACTGGAGGGAACTAAAAACAAGGCCAATATTTTCTGGGAGCGGTGCAGACATCTGGGAGATTAAAGTAACCACATAACAATGACCTAGGATATCTTGTTATGCATCAGAGGGAGTTTAGAACAAAGGCTAACCTAGCATGCTGGATTAATGAGGCCAGACATTTACAATCTGGTCAAGCTGAGACAAAAGGTCATTTTCTAGAGTTCTCCTCCATAGGAGTGCTAAATAACCTTGATAGAATGCATTAGTTTGAGCATTTGCCCTCTCTTGTTACCCAGTATATATCACCTTTCCTAAACGTTTTCTGAAATGTCCAGCTTTACTGTGACTTGTTCAAAGCAGAATTTCAAACACTTAACAATTGAAAACAGTAAGGTTTTGTTTGAAAAAAATACAGTCACAAAGAAAAATAAGATACATTTCTAACTGAAAATAAATCTGCCAGATGTTACCATTTTCCAGCAAATGGAGTTCACCTTCAGTGGGCCACATGTACAGATACAAATAAGACCCCACCAATTATCTTTCCTACCATGCTTTTCAGGGATTATTTTGCCTCCCACAAGCTGCACAGACACTCTGTGAGCCAGAATCTCTGGTCCAGTCAAGTCAGGTTCTAGGCAAGACTGATGGGTAGAGCTAAGGTAGGTTTGAATGACATTCAAAGTCCTCAAGTGCTACAACTCCCCAGGATACAGGCCAATACCTGAATTAAACAATAGACACTCATTCTAACTGATGTGTGGTTTCCCACAGTCCCGAAGTCCAAATATTTAATCTGTCCTGGAAAAAAAAAACTCTCCCTAAAAATCCATTATAAATAATGGATTCTCATGCAGCACAACTGGAATAGACTTCTCAGTGCACGACACCAAGTCTATTTTTGTAAAAGGACAAATGGAGCCAATTGAGTGATTTCACTGGCTAGTGATTTCTTTGAAATAGTTTATCACATACATGAAAATACACTACATTGCCTCACTTCAGAAGTCATCTTTGTTTTAATTTTTATTAAGTTATAGTATTTATCTTGATGATTAAACTCCAGAATGTGTGAATTCAGTGGCATCATAGAAACCATTGTATATCACCTGTTTTTTTACCTACATATAACCTACATTTCTACAGCCTGCAGCTGCCCAGGAAGGCAGCACTAGAGAAGTTAATTACACATACGCAATATTTAAAGGTTGACCCACAGGTATTTAAGAGTTGTAGGAAACTCCTAGTTCAACCTCTTCATCTCCAACATTCATACAGACACAAGCACACTCACATCTAAATCCACATCACATATAGATTTAAGTTCTTCAAACTTAAATTAGTGTCATTTAAATAAGAAATCCACAAAACAAACTCAAGTATTAATGCTGATTGCTAGAGCATGCCAGCATTTCACAACAGCTATAAATGTGGGAGGTTCAACATTTTTGCACTCCTCCTCCTGCTGGCACAGCTGAGGAATGTTCAGATGCTCTCACCCATAGCTATATTAGGCACATATCTCAAGTGCAGAAGCAGCTTTATAAGTTATACTCCAGACAATGGAGGCTTAGATGTATAACTCACTGGACTGATGCATTCTTGTGTCGTCTATTCATTTAGTATTGTACAGAACAAACATGCATCTTTGCCCTCCAGCTGAAATGTAACTGTTCTCAAAGAATATTGTTTTATCACCTGTTTATATGCAGGCAGAGCCAGTTGGGAAGGGTAATGAGATGAATGTTTTTTCTTGGAATTAGAGGCGAGTTCTAATTGGCTGGACATTGCTCCTCTTCTTTTTACACATCCCTATTATTCGACTCCCCTTGTTTAGCTTTTCTGGTGCAGAACCTAAAATAAATCAAGAGGCAGTGATGTTCCTAGATCTCCTAAAAGCTGATTTTAAGTTTAAGTTTACAGTCAACCCTATGAATTGATGTTTCTGGGCTTATATGTTTACACTACTCCTTTCTGACCATCTGTGACCCATGGCAGAAGGTCACATTAGTAGTCTTATAATCAAGTTTCATTGCTGATGTAATTTTCAAGGTGCTTTAAGTTGATTTCAGGAATGATATCTCTCTGTTACAGTGCAGAACTGTGATTCAAAGTATCTACGTGGTATTTTTTACTCTCTCACCGGTTTAGAGGAGTACAGTGGCTAATCCTCCAAACCAGTCCAAACAGAGCTTCTATTTTTTAAAAAAATGACGACAGTACTGTTGACCTTTGTTGCTTTGAGATCTGTTACTGAGACCTATAAAAGTTAAATGACTGCAACTCAGAATTTACTATCACTACAGTTATATGTGACAGCTCTATGTTTATGTATTCTATCAAGCAGGTAAAGTACTCCAGAAATCTTGCATCCTTAAGGAGTTAAGAAGGTATGGCACAATATAACACATTAAGCAAAATACAATTGTGATGGAGTAACTTCCTCTACCTGCCATATCTGATGATTTCTAGTAGCCCTCTGGGAAGGGGAGCCCAGGTTGATCCTCTTTTCTAACTAGATGCATTTGCAAATCACTGGTAAATGGCCTCTTCCAAGTTATCAGGTCTCTAGAAGCACAAATAAAGTAAATGTGAGTGATGGAAATACTCCTCCCTGCACAGGAAGTATAAAGTTGCATGTTTCAATTCAGAAGGATATGAGCCTAAAATGTCCTTTAATTTTTATGATTTTTCAATGTGCATATCTAGATGTAATGTTCTGGTTTACTTATACTTATTTATTATTTAGATCCCTAGAAAGAAGTAGGAATGAAGCAAGAAGACAGGGCTGAAAACTCAGGTCCAAAACATGCAGAATTAAAGAAGATTGACACAAAAAGGGAAAACCAGTTTCCTCATTAAGCACAAAAAGATTCAGAACAGCTGGTTTAGAAGTTTCTAACGCCACTTTTCAATTCTGGAAACATTATAGACTCAGAATAGAAAGAGGGTCAGATCTTACAAAAAATTAATTACTACAACTGTTAGCAAAATTAATACCTCTGTTCAGTGCCCCACAAGAAGAAAATAGTTCAATTAAAAATTGGGATGGAACCACTTCTACCCCAGGAAATTTTCTTGCTGGTCTAGAAAATGAAACAAAAACGCAAATGAAAATAGAGTCCTGCTACTTATAAACTTTAAACTAATTATGCTCAACTTGGTTGCATTCTGCAACTAGTATCCTGTCATGCTAAGTGGGCCTGACTTACTGCAGGCACTTGGTTAATATAAAAATCTTCCAGACATCCTAGAAAATTTATTGTTAAGGCTTGTGAATTGGCCTAGAAGTTACAGCTTATATACGGAGTTTACTTGTGCTTTATATCTTTGCAGATACCAGTACTTAATTTTTAAACTGGAAATGAAATGTAGCCAGAAAACTTTATTAGGCGTTTAACCAATTTATTTAAGGAAAGTTACTCTAGCCACAAGATTGAAGCTCCTCTGCTGTGTACTTTTCATTGCTTGGCTCCCAATCTGTAGTTGATATTTTCTGTTTTTCAGAAACAGTGTTCATGGTTTATGGGCTGACATCCCATCTTTCCTTAGTTCTCCCTTCTCTAGACTAAACAATGCCAATTCCTTCCACCCTCCCTCATACTGCCTTCTAGACTGTTGCTCATTCTTTTTACTTCTCTCTGGACTGTCTCCAGGCTGTCTACATTTTTCTTCAAGTATGGTGCCCAAAACAGTACTCCTTGCTATTGGACGGTGTCAAGGAGAGTGGAAGAAGCACTTTACACACCCTGCATAAAATGTTTGTACTCGAGAACTGCTTTATTTGGTTAAAATTGGTGATAGTTGGTGGGAGCTTGTTGAACAGTTTAACTGAAGATGTATGTTCAGAGTCTTTCCTTGTGAAAGCTGGGTTCAGGTATAGATTTGTGATCAGGGTCCTAAGGCCAGAAATTTGTAAATATGTCCTTTCCTTTATTACAAGGCATGCCAGCAAATCAGGAGTAAGTTCTGATTTACTGTGCAAAATGGTCCGTATTTTCAGACCCTCAAGCAGGCTCACAAGATTTTCAGCTATGGATGGCAATTATCCTATTTTTTTGTTTAATTAACATAGCAATAAATATTACCCAGCTTTCTAGACATAGGCAGTGAGTTGAATCCAGAAGAGTCTTGCCCACAAGGAACACACCGAGCACCCAAGCCTTCTGAGCTGTGCACTGTTACACAGTATAAAGCCTTGCTACTGCTCTGTACTTTTAGGCTGAAACACTGTTTCATGAAAGGCAACTGAACACCAGTTAATTTGATTTCACAATTGGCTCCAAAACTTTACACTTCAAAATGTGTTTTTTACTATTTATATTTGGTTATGAAAATAGTCTTAGTTAATGCTCTAAACCAGTGTGGTCTAAATATTAATTCTAAAAATTGGTAACACCTCCCCTACTCCTACTTTGCTGTGTTGCCTTAAATTGTGCTGTATTTTTTTGAAGACGATTTGGAACAGATCTTAATGATTTTCTACCAGAATTTGAAGGATTTTGTTTTTCAAATACTTGCCAGGTCAGTGGTCTATTACACTTGGTACTGGGCAAACATGAAACTAATTCAGGAAGCTGGGCTGTATTTTTTAAACACCTGCATTGATCCACAGAAGTCAGTGAGTCTCAGGTAAAACAGAACTTTCTCAGGCATCTAGTCTCACAGTCTCTTAGTGATTAATTATAGCTGTATAACTTTGCATGGGAAAATAAAAATGGAGCTGCACATAAAATATTGACCTTTGCTGTAGAGGAGGAGAAGTAGAATAAGTGTATTTTAAATTACTGTTCCACTTTCATGCCATCACTATGAAGCAAGTCTAAAACATGAAAGAGGGAATGAAAACAGAAATTCTTAGCTGTAAGGTTCAGTAGTCAGTGTTCCCTTGAAGACAAATAATGACGTCAGTGAACTAACTTCAAGGTTGAGTAAATAAGATTAGAACAATAATCTATAACCTGGGAAATTACAGAAATCTTCAATGGACTGTTTTGAAGACAGATCAAACAACCATTAGTTTTGGGGAAAATTGCTACTTTTTCAGAAAATTCACAAAATTCCTTCGCTCCACTTGCCACTGCTGCCTTAAAAAGCAGATAAGAAGAAGGCATTTTGATGGTTTAATATATAAATAAATCAAAATGTGGGCTAGGGCAAAGAAGGGAAATCTTTCATGTTGTTTTTGCTAAGGAACTAGCATAATGTCAGCCAAAAAAGAAAAACACAAAAAAATAACCAACCCCAGGTAGACTCTGACTACCCTAACTTATCTGTTATGCAAAGCTTTTATGTGTTTTAAAGAATTGTTTAAAAAAGAAACCTGAGGATATGCAAAAGATGCATTAGTACAAATATGGTAATTTCCATATGTAGTTTGTATTTATTCAGCTAAGCACTGCCAGTATGTATGCTTTTTTTTTTCTTCTTCAAAGCCAGCTGAAATTTGACTAAAAAATACTGACCAGAACATAGGAGCATAATGTCCTTGCATGCCTGAAGCTATTAAATGTTGTGAAATCAAAGTGGGCAAAATCCACATTAACATGAAGAAAACTGACATCTCTTGGTCTTTATTGTCAGACAGAAATTTGTCCAACAGATATCACTTCAGGATTCTGGCATTGGCAAAATGTGCATGCCAGACACAGGAAACCAATAAAAACAAGACAAACCACAGAAGCCTCCAAAATTATATCATTTTTATAGTTTAGTGAGAAGATGGATGTTCTTACTGTGACTGACCTCCAAGAAGCAGACTTTTAAGCCAATACAAATATTAGCTTATTTAAGCCTCTGAACATACTTATCATATTGGACACAGGACAATCCAGCTTAGTTTTGATCAGATTTTAGACCATTAACTGAACTCTACTTTGGTTAGTAATTTACCTTATTAAAAAAACAACCAAACAACAACAAATATCCCCTAACAAACCCATCAAAAATGTTCAATAGTTTCTTGCATTTAGCAACCATAATCTCAGAAGTCAGTGTTCTCTATATTTAAACTAGAAATTATTTATAAATCCATACTTATCTTATTTAGTTCTACCTAAAACTTTTTTTAAAATGGTCATTGTAATTCAGGTGAACATTGAAGGTCACTGTGTTAGATAATGAAAATGGTTTTATTACAGTAAAGTTAGCATTGGCTAATTTAAAATCATCTTCATAGGAGAAAAAATGGTGAGGTGAAATATCTAAAATTGTATTTAGTTTAACAGAATTAGCTAATTGTTAAAAAAAGGATGCTAATAGCTGCTAATTGACCTCAAAATATCCTTATTCACATGCATTCATAAAAATGACTCTACTGTATTGATTTGTGTGAGAAGGAATAAAAAGATTTAAGCAGAAATACTCAAGTTGAATTTGGACAAGTCACCTATAGTTTCAAAACCATGACTGGATTTGGATGATCACACTCTCACATTAATTCTCTGTGATACTGCATATTTATAGGTCATATGAGAATTCTGATGAAGGAATGGCCAGCCAGCACTTTCAAAAGTGAAGCTAGATTAGACCACCATTAGTAAATTTAGTTTTTCTGGGCCAGATTTACCCTTTTAATATGGTGATTTAATATAAATCACCAAACTCTCTTCCCTCCATGTTTTTTTTTTTCCTTTTTCTTTTCATTTTGTTATATTTTATCCTCCCCAGGCCATCATGACCTGTAATAATTTCTCCTATTCTGATACTTAATAATTTTTACTATGGAATATTACCCTACCCTATTAAACTCAGGTATAAAGTCTTGCACCAATTCATTTGCATTTATGTTATTGCACCTTCCACAGAGCAAACACCAACACAATAACTCCACAACAGAAGTATAAAACTTAGATGCTATTATATGCTTACACATGTTACATATTTACATGTAATGTAACAGATGCCTCTATTCCTGAAAAGAATCCTCTGCAATGTGAAGTCAGTACATCCAAGACCTCCAAAACACAAATCAGGAACTATATAGAAATATTTTTAAGAAATCTGCTTTAAGAACACACCATGTAGCTGTCACAAAAGATAATCCCTTAAAATCACCTGTCCTTGCTAGCACAAAAACAAGTAGCTCGTCTCTTATGATGATCCAGTAAAGCAGGAACAAGTGGCCCATTGATTGAAGGGGCAGGAAAAAGGCAAGGATGCACTGTGCAAAAAACCTTGCAACTCCTACACCAATAAATAAGCAATGGATGAAAATAGACTATTTTTCTGTTTTCCCTTCAAATACTCATTCTGTCATTTTTATTATATTTGTAGGAACACAAAAATTCATCCTAGGCAACAGTTCTATGACTGGAAACACAAACATTTATCCCTGGCCTACATTTGTAACATCATACCTGAGATAGTTCTCACTGAAGATCAACATTAAAATACTGCTTTTCAGTGGTAGGGATTTTCTAGTGGTGGACATATGAGAGGAAGTCTGTCCTAGAGCATCATTGCTTCAATTCCTTGTATCCCATACTTTCAACACAAATACAGAAATAAGAGGGCTGAACCCACAAATTTGGGGGTTAAATTTTTCTTTTAAGCAGCTTCTTTGTAACTTAATTCAGCTGCTCACTTCAGTTTCATAGATGGAAATTCTCTTAGAGATAAAAAAAAAAGTACATTGCAACCTAAAAACCTCTGCCTCTCATAGGTAATTTCAAACTTGAAACTCTTGCAAGAAGCTCAAAGGCTGAGGGAAAGCATTAATCTCAGGAATGGAAAAAATATATTTCACAGGTTAAGATATCTTTTTGTACCTTCATCTGCTGCAGAAATACTATCCATTCCTGAAAATAGGAAAGCTTCAAACATACCTTTACAGTGACTCAAATCCTGATTTGCAAGGTAGAAATCTGAAATCCCATCATACTATTTCATGGTAATTGAGTCAAACACAGCAAGGGCTCTAGTCTCCTGCATTCTTTTCCTTTAGTTGAACACTGAAGCTTGGCCTGTTTTGATGACAATGCTATTTTGTAACCCTACCTCTGAGGAGTGGCATTTTGGGTGGCTGCTGTTGGAGAAGAATATAAATGTGAAACAGACATGTTAAACAGAAGAATACATATATTTTTTTGGATTGCATTCTATTACTGTGAGATTTTGGGGACCAGATGTTTGTGATATTCCTTTCTGCAGACACCCAGTTATTCCTACCACCATCACGACTGAACCAAACAGAAAGCCAAGTGTCAAGAGAGCACATCTTACCTTATAGGGAAAATAAATAGTTATCAGACTGCTGGAAGTATACTGCAGACTGTTATGCACACTTAATAGCAGTTTTAAATCTGTATTGAAGCCAGATTAGCCTCAAGAGGAAAAAAGAAAGAAGCAAAAAAAATTAATTTTCACAAATTAAGGCACAAACTTGTTCTGCTGCTCTTGCAGAAACTTGGATTGTATGTGAGACCTACATAAAATGCCCAGGGGCAACTAAAAGTGTTTGGAGAAAAATTTAGCATGGGGACTTCAAATAAGAGAACAGAGGAATCTGAATTATTTTATTCTAGTCAGTATAGAACTGTACCTTTGAATTCATGCTTTTATAAAAGAGATGATAAATCACTAGTCAGACTAAAGTACATTGCTGGTTTTCAGAGTATCTTTTATACATTGATGAAATATCCAAAAGGTAAATTTTGACAATGATTAAAAATCCATCCCATTATGAACAGCATGCAGGTCATTGGAATATAGCTCTCTGAACATGACTACGTTCCAGATGATTAAAGATTTCCTCTTCTGTTTCTGGAGTGAGCTGTATATTATCTTTGATTGGAGACAAAGGATCTGACTTTCTAGAAGAAGGAAGTTTTTCATACTCTCTGCACAAAAAAACCAAAGACAAAACAAAACCAAAGAATGTTATGATACTCTGTGTTTCTAACCACAGGCCTGTAAGAATATACAAGTTAAAACAAAGCAAGACCCTCACCCAGCTACTCACTTCACCTATGACTAAGTAAAAAAAAAAAAAAATTCTGATGCAAAGTTTTAATTTCAATTTCAGTACAACTGAACAACTTCACTGAAAGTGACAGAATGATAACAGTTAGCTTTATTTATGAAAGACTGTATGTACCCCATCCTACTTCGGATTGTACATGCCTCCTTAACATTTAAGTCTTCTGAATAAGTGTAGTTTTATATATATCTCCTGTGAGCCTTGACATCGAGGCAGAATTGGTTAGTGTCCCACATGATGTATTTGCCATAAGGTAACATAATTGTTAAAACATAAGGCTGATTTAGAAACATCTAAAAATCTGAAAAAAAGAAAGAGCTAAGCAAGTTCTAGCAGTAAAAAACCCAATTGGTGAAATGTGTTGAGGAAAAAAAATCCCTTAAAAGCTAATAAACTATTGCTTACATAGAAGTAATAGAAAAATATATATCCCCAGTATAAACACCCAGAGGTTACAAACCAACCAAAACTGGATGGATAAAAGGTGCATGGTGGGAGCCAAGTCTTGCAACCATCAGCAGAGTGCCACCTAGGCTCACACTATTCTATCTGCCTGTATTCTGATAAATCCAAATTTATGAATTTTCTCCCTGTGAGCAACCCTGGTCAGACCAAATAGAGGTCAAGCAATAAATACAGAAACACTTTCACTTCCTCCTTGAAACTGTCAGTCATTCTCACACCCCATAAGGAAGATAATAAATAAGTAAGATTTCTAAAAATGTAAATACCGTAAGTCATATTTTTTAAACAGAAAACAGTTGTATAATAACCTACCCTAATGCCCAAACTTACTAAAATACATTCATCTGAATTAAGACATGCTCACCAATATCAACATTTACTACTCAGTGCAAAGAATACTTTTGTCCTACTCACATTTGGTTTCAAGTTAGTGAAAACAATTTTATTTAAATAAGACTTATTTATTCAAAGTTGAGATTGCTACTTAAAGCTGGGAAAACTTTGCCACCAGGAGTTTTTATCTTAGCCCATGGAGATAGTGGAAGTTAGAATAACTACACTTCAGGTTCTGTTGTACTTTTTAAAAATAATAGTTGCCCTTCAAATTCAAACCTTGAAGCTATTTGCAGAAACTTCAAGTTAGACAAGTCATCTCCACAAGGAAAAGCAACAGCATTTTATAGTGGGCAAGAATGTCTCTTGTAACCAGATACTACAGCTAACAGAAATGTTCCATCAGTTCACTGTCATCTTGAAAGCAGAATACTTCTGACAATCAGCCATCTCCAAATGTGAGTGACACAGAGTTAAATAGAAGCAGTCTTGTACTCAAATATAGCAACTTTAATGCAGCTTTTGCATTTAGGTCAAGAAATCATTTTTGGTGTTAGATGGCAAACAATAGCAATGATTTTCATATCAATTATGGTAAACTAAATGTAATTATCAATAAAATTTAGTAAGTGAATTTTAGCTGAGCGTTTTTCCTGGTTAGAAAAAAAAAGTAATTATAAAAACATATTTACCAAAAACCATGCTTCATGTTTACCTCAAGCTTAACAAGTTATAAATTGTATGTAGAAAATATCTAATCTTGCACTGTTATCCTTATTGAATTGTATGGAGAACATGTGTAGAGTCTGTTTTGAAAATTGTTTCTTTGGGAAAAAAGCATGCAGTGCACTAAGTAAAGGGTTAAAGCAACTCACCTTTTAAATTGGAAGCTTTTCCAGAGTTCCCCAATAGTGGATTGCAGCCCCAGCTTATTTTCAGTATCACAGTCCTTTCTCTTCTGCACAGGTGACAGTTTCCTGCTTAGTCCACTTACTTTAGCTGGTATCAATGGCTTGAGCTTTGTTACCATATGTGACCTTATATTACTAGATTTACGTAATCCAGGAACCTGTGGGATTTTAATATTGTAGTACACATGGTTAAAATGAAAACCTGCAAGCAACAGCTACCATGCTGCAAAGCTTATAATCAAAAAATAGTGTTTTACATTGTGTTGAGATAATGAAATTGGAAATGCCACAACAAGGTATATTCAGATAGTCTGTAACCTAAAAAATGGCATCTCAAACAAGACATACTGCAGATGTAAGAACTGGGAAACCAGCTTCCGTAAGTCTTCATATTAAGGTTGTAAATACTAATTTCTTTGGAATTCAGTTTTAAAATCTACTGAACAGTTATTTTTCATCTGTTTGAAGACTATTTGTTGTGCTCTCATGTAATGCCATCTTTTAGAATTTTAAGAGCAGCAACTCTCTGGTATCACTACCTGCAACACTTGGATTTCATAAAGATGGAGCCACAAGCAAGAGCACAGGTAACAGTACAATGATCCCAAGGATCATTAGACCTCTAGCTGGACCTTCTTATCAAATTTCTATACCAGGAGCTCCGAAAAGTTGTGCTTGGCCAGAATCTCTCTCTCTTAAATGCAACCAGACTTAAATTGGAACACCTCAGCAGCTTTTTCTTCAAAGAGAATTCATAGCTTAGTTCTTTCTGAAACATCATGGCATTTTGCCATTCCCCCATCCACACACATTTATTATATATTTTTTTTGCACCTCAAATACTGTGCTCAGTTTTCGTCCCTATCTACAAGAAAGACATTGAGGCTCTGGAATGAGTCTGGAGACAGGCAACAGAGCTGGTGAAAGGTCTGGAGCAGAAGTCTGATGATGAGCAGCTGAGGGAGATAGGAGTGTTTAGCCTGGAGAAAAGGAGGCTCAGGGGCAACCTCATCCCTCTCTACAAATGTCTGAAAGGAAGGTGTAGCCAGGTGGGGGTTGGCCTCTTCTTCCAGGCAACCACTAATAGGACATGAGGAAATGGCCTCAAGTTGCACCAGGGGAGGTTTAGACTGGATATTAAGAAAAACGTCTTCCTGCAAAGGGTTGTAAAGCATTGGAACAGGCTGCCCAGAGAAGTGGCAGGATCACAATCCTTGGAAGTGTTCAAAAATTGTGTGGCTATGGCACTTCAGGATATAGTTCAGTGGTGAACATGGTAGTGCTGGGTTGACAGCTAGACCTGACTGCAAAGGTCTTTTCCTACCTTAATGATTCTATGATTCTATTATTGAAATTGCACTGTTTCTACCCAAATATATTAAGCAGATCTTGGTACGCCAAGGAGGGGAAAAAAGTGTTTACAATGTAAGCTAAAACTTGGAACAAGAATACTAGGAAGAGTAAAATAAAATCTTAAAACTGCCTGCTTTACAGTATTTTGCTTTTTATCTAATCACCTTGGTCTTTTTGCAGCATATGAAGGCACTTAAATCCTACGCATCCCTGTAGTACTGAATTATGTCTGAGTTTGAACTTAATTTAGCTAACTCAAAAGTAGGCAAACCTGCATGGTGAACACCTGCTAAGAAATTTAAAGCCAGAGCAGAATGCTCTTTTCTATTATCAGTATTACACTCTTTGCTGAGCTTACAGCAATTGTGAAAAATAATTAGCAGTAAAAACCACAGCTGAAACAATATCACAGAAAAAAAAACTTGAGGTCTTAGGGAGCTCTGTATCACATAGACATTTTTTAGTAAGAAGCTTCTACTAGTTTTGATATTAGAATTGAGTTGGTAGCACTTCATATTTTGGATTAGAACCACTATAAGAGCTGACAAACTTTTCAGATTGCCTCCCCCAGTTATTAAATTTCTCTAAGTAAATCTACACAGCTGATATTGAGCTTACCAAAATCAGAATAAATTATGCACTCTGTGATTAACTGCTTCTTCCCTAAATCTGGAACTCATTTTCCCCTTTGGTATCTTCTGCTGTATTTAACACCAGCAAACACTTCCCTTGTTTTGCACATGCAGGATCCTAATAAATATCCTAACAAGATTTTAAAAAATTCTAAAAGAAAACTGAGCCAGAAGTGGTCCTTATCTCTACCTTGCCTCTCCCATGGTCGTACTGGTGCAACAACTCTCAGGAGTCCCAAGAGTCTGGGTGGGCCCAAGTTACAATACGACTGACTTTTTGGTTGTTGTTGTCAGGTTACTTTTTGGCCAAGCCAGTTTTCTGATCTAATTGTTTATAATTATTATTCCCAGCACATAACAGAAGAAGAGAGAATTCATGGCCATGGAAATAAGTGGTGGAAATCCTCCTACTAGCCACTTGCTTTAAACTAACCCTATTGTCCTCACAGACTTCCAGCAGTTTTTGTTTCATGAGGGGCTCCAAGCATGCTGAAATTCTGTTCTTACATGATGCTTATATTACATCAGTACTTCCATAATGTGATCCTCCAATATTTAATATATTCATTCTCCCAATATACCTTATAAGGTGAGCAAAAGAATGTAAAACATATTAAACACAGCCTTAAAACCAAAGTAATAAAAATTCTGAATGCCAGGATGATTTCCTTGCTCAGTCTTGTTGAGGAAAAGCAGGAAAAATGTTAATGTTCCAAAATACAAATGTAACTTGCTCCTTAACAAATAAGTTCCTAACAATAACCACAAGATGTCACTATTTTACAAAGCACACAATATTCTTGTCTGGCAGAGAGAAGCTTGTGATTTTTAGTCTGTCTACATGAAAACTTACTAGGGGGCATACATAGAAAGCATCTGCCTTTTACATCTTTTGGCCAAAACTAATGACAACACCTAAGGAGTCAGAGCTGTTGAAGTCTTAGAAGTTATCAACTAGACAAATATATTAAGCTCTTAGAAATGTTCCAAAGACAAGGAACATAAGTTTATTCTTATACATACAAGCAAACACAGAAGTCAAATTACAGTTGCATCTTGTGACTGTATCTGGACTATGAACATTACTGCAATTTAGATCATAAAACCTGAAATGGATGTTCTTACCTTGGCTTACTTTACACTGAAGTGTTTAAAATCCCCAAACAAGTTGCAACTCTGTTATCAATTATAGGTGGTTATATTTCACCCCAGCTCCAGGGTAGATGAACAAGAATAAAGCTTTGTCTTGTCAACATTTGCATTGCTTAATTCTTTCATTACAAGTTCTAAAATGAACTAGTAGGAACTGATTTTCAGAGTTTAGTAAAACTCAAAAAATTAAAAGAATTCTTACCTTGGTCTTTATGATCGTATTTTTTTTGTTAGTTTGAACAGCAGAGAACAGCAGAGACAGAGAACATTGATCATCATTCAGTTTTGAACTAGAATCAGATTCCTTCAAGACAAAATTGATCTGGTTTTAAAACAGGTTGTCTTTTTGTAAACACAATATATGTTTTCATAGCTACATGTATATACTTTAAGCTACAATGTTTTCAGCAGTTCTAAGAACTCTTACAAAAACCTGGCTTTTAGCAAGCAACGCCACAAAGGCATGCATATGCCTCTGAAAGCACTTCAGGGACTAAAAGCAGAGAACAAAAGGTTGCCTACCAAGTGCTTTTATGAGGCACTGCAGTGATAGTGCCTCATAAAAGCAAAGACAAGACAAACTAAAAACAGAACAGATTTTATTTAAGCTAGTATGTCAATCCATTCTATACAATTATGTTAAGCATTGACAAGAATATGATCATCCTGTGATTCTATTTAGAGATAAGTTTTGTTAGCACAAGCCACATCATCTGTAGGGCACCATTCTGAAAAGGAGACTTCACTGAATAATTTCTTTTATAATTTAAAGTGAAAACAAATGCTGAAACAATGTCTGATTTTCTTACCTTTGCACCTAAGCTGTTGCTGGACACTTGCAGGATTTCTGAAGACTCCAAACTGCATTCTGATGGCTCACAAGACCCATGAGACTGTGATGACTGTTCCAGTTCTATTACGGGGCAGGACTCTTCCTCTGATTCATCACACACTGCCACATTAATCTGATCTTCCTGGGATACAATGCAGTTGTTTCTCTGTTGGTGAAACTGCTGTGAAAACACAGTATGAGATAGACCAAGATTTCCTGAGTTACTTTTGAGGCTGCTAAACCACTGGGAACAACTTTTCTGCATTTCTCCAGGAGGTGTAAAGACAGTCTGTGATGATTTTTCAGTTTCTGAAAACCTAGAAATATCTTCAGCTACATGTTTTACTTCCTGTTTCTGGCAATCCTGCTCAGCATCCTGAGTTAGGGCACCACCCTCCTTCTTTGCTCTACCGTCAAACATAACTGCATCATTGCAGAAAAACCTAAAAAAGAAAAAAAAAAAAAGGTGAAAGCAAGGGGGAAGAAAGTTATTGATGATGACATACTCATTTGCATCATTGTCTCTATCCATAAATTTTATTTTCAAGGTATACTTGCAGACAAATTATTTTGGCAACAGGAAAAGTCCCTCAGGGAGATGTTTCGTGAAAAAAAAAAAAAAGCAGGAAAAAGCATCTGTAAAAATGGTATTCTTTGACTGAAAGACTAAGAAGATTCTTCACCTGAATGAGAAACATCTAGAAAGCCCACAAAATTTAAGAATATATTAATTAACGATGATAAAGCTAGTAGTGAAATACTTCAGCACCACTTATCAAGGAAAATAGAACCTTACTACTTTTTTTTCTATGATATAGCAGCAGTTCCTGAGAATACTGAGCACAGATTAAGGGAAGAACCTATCATCAGTGACAACTCTTAATTTTTCATGCAATAAAAAAGCTTTCCAAAACTTTCAGCTCAGAAAGGTGTACTTTAAAACTAAGGTATTAAGACTGCTCTGTAAAATTGCACTGCTCAAAAATACTCAGATTATTTAAGATAAAAATTACACAATAATAGATTTAATTGTGATCATGTTTTGTAAAATGAATTCAAGTAGTTGTGGCCAAATGGGACTAAATGAAAAAAAAAAACCTAACAAAGTCCCTGCTTTCGAAGTGCTGCTGCAGAGATCAGTAGTGTCAGCTGAATGGGATGGGATAAAAATAGGTATTTGTCATAGAGTACAACCAGGTTTAGCTTTACTGAAATAAACAAAAAGCCCCGTCAACTTAAGTCCATGTATTCATTAACTGCTTACATATTTGCCACAAAGTAGCTACCCTTGGTTTTTTTTGGGATATATCACATGTCCTTTAACTGGAAAAAAACCCTAGCCAATTCCTAATTAATTTTGATATCCAGAGATATTGAATATTTTCTTGAGAGCCACTAAATTGATCACAGAGCTGGAGCACCTCTCCTACAAAGAAAAGCTGAGAAAGTCAGGGCTGTTCAGCCTAGAGAAGAAAAGGTTCCAGGGAGACCTTATAGCACCTTGCAGTATCTACAGGGGATCCTGAAGGAGACCTGGAGAGGGACTTTTCACAAGGGACAGGGCAAGAGTGAATAAGTTGAAGGAGACTGAAATTAGATACTGGAAAGAAATTCTTCACCTTGCGATGAATGTGAGTGTGGTGGTGCACTGGAACAGGTTGCCCAGAGAAGTTGCAGATGCCCCATCCCTGGAAGTGCTCAAGATCAGGTTGGATGGATCTCTGAGCAGCCTGGCCTAGAAAAAGGTGTCCTGACAATGTCGGGGGGGTTGGAATAAAATGATTTTAGGGTCCCCTCCAAACCAAACCATCCTACAAATAGTCTCAGTCTTCACTTCAGCAGTAAAAAATGAACATTATCTGTCTCCAAAAAGATAACGTGCCTAGCACAAAGGATCCACCATCTCGGCTGAGATGCAATACAGTTGCATAAAAAGTTTGAGGTAGCATTTTTCCTATTTTCAGTATTCAGGCTATTTTAGCAATCAGGACAGCAAATAGTATTTTGCTACTTATGAAAACATGTGATATAAGCATACCTGCTTCTTGTTCCTGGAACAATTACAGCATCCTTCTCTTTGTTTTTCCTTTGTAAAAAGGAAGCAAATTTATTTCTAACTCTGGGTAGGGAGTTAGAGCTTTCTTGAGTGATGGAAATTCCTGGAGAATCAAGGCTTTGTATTGCTGACACACTCTTTTGTGCTTGACCATCATTATCATTCTCCTTTTTGATTCTTTTTGTTTTTGAAAATGAATACTGCTTCAACAGATCTCCATCTGAGACTTCTTCTGAATCTAAAGACAATTTAAGCATCACTGTAAAAGCACATTCTACAATTAACCAGTTATGAGTTAACTACACATTACGTATTTACTCTCACAGGCTTAAACATACTAGTAAAATCTGGTAAGAAAATAAGAGTTTAGATGTCTTTAATGCCATTGTTTTCTAGTACATAGCCTTAAAAATAACTCGGTGGAAAGGTAGATGGAGTGAAGGCAGAACAATTACAATGATACTACATTTGATTTAGAGGCAGGTTGCTAAACTACCTACAGACTTTGATAAGCGAGGGAATAGGAAGATACCCGGAGTACCAAAGGAAAAAAAGAAAGCTCCAGCTGTATAATCAGAAAGCAAAGGAAGCAGTGGAAAACACTGAACATAAAGCACAATAGGAACAAAAAGTGCCTCTTCTATTACAAGCCCACAGTTTATCTGAGCACATATAACTCAGATTAACTTGGCATAGAAGACAAGATAACACAGATGCGCTAGAGAAAGTGAAAAATTTGGCATAAAGAGCACCTATACAGGGGATTAGATGTAGCACAGTCTAAATACAGAAAACATTCTTTATGTTTTCTGTACTCAGACTGGCCTAATATCAATGCTAGGAAAAACAGGCTGGTTTAACTTCTTCACAAGCCATTTTAAGATAGAAATTAAAACCAAAACTATATCAAAAGTATTGTATTAAACATAACCTGAAATTGAAACCACCAGAGTTTTATAGCAAACCAAAGAACATTAAGATCAAGTCCTGCTGAAAGTTTGCTGTCACCCTTAATCATCATCTAGGCTTTAATATTGGGGCTTGTTAGTCTTGTAGTTTGTTGAAAACAGAATACAGACAATAACATTCAAGAGTTAAGCTTCTAAAGCCTCATACCATAAAGTACAAGATAAAATCCTTTCTTTTCCCACAGCCTTCTACTGTTGTTCATATACTTATTTAATATAAACATACCACTCCTTGGCCTTTTTGACAAGAGCTCTTTGCCTGCAAGCTTTAGTCCTTTAACACTAATTATTTTCTCCATGCCTTTGGTTAATGGTTTCTCCGGGAAATGCACTTTAGGAGGAGCAGGATCTTTAGTGGGGCCAAACTTGTGTTCTCTGCTCCAAATGCTATTGACATGATTATCACGTCGGTCATTCCAGCCACAACTTTTCTGCTGCACAGGCTACAAAAAACAATTAAAAACCAAGACATAAGTTTATATTTTTGCCTTCTATATATGATTTTCCAATTTAGAATATAAGGAAGGAAATGTTTACATTTGTACATCTAGTGACATTGTCCACAAAAACCTTTTTTTTGTTTCCACAACTTTCATGCTTTTCATACGTTTTGTTGTATTCCCATGATGTCTTCATTTCAAAACAGCACAAGTGACTAACTGCTCATCTCAGACCAAATTCAAAGTTTAAAATTTATTTCTATTCAGGAAACAATTTTGGATTATTCTTGGAAGAAATCCAAAGCTCTTTGAGAATTTTCCCTTTAAACCAGTTACTTCTGTAAATAGATTTAAGGACTTAGCAAACAAGTCTGAAAGTAAAACAGATATTAAAGTCAAATGCCATGAAAAATAAAACTTTACCTTTAAAAAAAAATGAGAATTATGTGCGTGGGAGCACACAGCTTCTGTAGTAATAGAATAGCTTCCACTGACAATTCATTTGTGGATAACACTCAATCACATTTTCCCATTAACATTCAGACCCACATCAAGTTCTTAATATCTAACTTCATAATAAGTATGTTACCTGTGCCGTGTCAGGGTTATAACTATCAATTTGTTCCATTGTGTTGATATCAATATTGCCAATAGCAATTTGAAAAGCAGTATCATCACCAACATGTCTGTTCCCATCATAGTAAAGGAAAATATCTGAATATTACATTATATTTCAACAACTGTACCATGAAAGTTAGAACAGCCGCTTTCCCATTTTTCCGCTAAAAGGCATGGCTAGAATATTAACCCAAAGGATTAATACTACAACTCCTGGCTCAATCTGATGTAACAGCAATTATAATAGATCTGCAGTCTTTGGCAAATCATGCAAGTCAATATTAAATTTTTCAATTATCAGCAGGAGAGGCGGCAACTTCCTCCTTCCTAATTTCTGCAAATGCCAGAGATCAGATGGCTTGAACATACAAAGCTAGTAACTACTTTAACAGTTCCCTCTCTGCCTTCATTTTCCTAATCTTACATGTTGAAATTTACATTGCACAGATGTGGCAAAATGCTACCTTTTCTATAGGAAGAGGGATCTGGTAAAACAGGAAATGCTAAGATTACAGACTGAGTTGAGCACAAACTGAAAGAATTAAACTGGAAGAGATTTTAGCACACAACACAGGCAGAAATTCAAGACAGCCATAAAGCAGTCATTTAACAATTTTTTTTCTAAAGAAAACAACCAGATCAATAACTTCTACCTGTATCAATAATAGGTCATTTAGCCACCCCTGCACTTTAAAAAATTGATTAAAATCAGAGCAAAGAAGAAAAGAAGAAAACCCCCACAAAAGTTTAAGACTGCAGAAAAGCCAGACTTTAGTCAAAGCAGGGGTGCAACAAAAAAGTCTAAGTACACCACAGATGCAATGAAAATTGTAAGATACCACATCAGCTCACTCTTACTTCCCCATTCTGCTGTTTCAACACAAAGGATACCGTCCTGCATAAGTTAGTGTTTCTGGATCAATATCATCTCCATAAGCATTCAGAGGAACTAATTTTCTGTTGACAGGATCAAAAACTAACTGATACAGGAATGTATTATTAGCTCGTGTAAAACCCTGTATGTATTCTTCTGGTACCGTTATATTCATCTTCAAGTACTGCCCCATTTTCTTAATAACCTGTCAAAAAAAGAAATTACTCAACTGTTTCATTTTAACAGATTATGTGAAAGGTTAAATACATTTCAAACATTAATTATCTTTGCTTGTAATTAAATGTAGAATGAGTGTCCTACTGCAACAAGCAGATTCAACTTAAATAGGGGAAGGAAAGAAAATAGAACTTCAAGCACTCTTTTCCCACTCAACTTGTCTACAATTACAAACATAACACAATTCAATTTTTATATCTCCTTCAATAAATAATACAAAATTAGAGATCAGAAAAACATATCATCTCCTTAAGGTGTATTTATTTAAACTAATGCACATCAAATTTTTATCATTCATATTATCAGTATGTATAAGCAATATGTGGGTGCTCTTGTAATGGAAAAAAAATTGCAAAACTAACCAGAATAAACCCTGGAATTTTGCTCAGACATTCATCAAAGCAAATAATGATTTGCATGGGAAAAGTTTGTTCAAAGTTCCCCTTTTACTTCCTCAAAAGCCAAACCAGTTGCTCTGATGTCTACTCTATATGATACAAAACACTTTAAAATTAAAAATCATGGTTCTTTGTCTGTGAGAGAAAAAGATAAATACACTAAAACACACAAGTAATTTAAGAAAGAAGATAACACACTCAGTTAATAAAACTGCATATTAAAATGCTTTTCTGGATTAGATTTACCTGCCTCCAGGACCGCCCCATGAGGTATTCTTCTTATTAGCTCTTAACTTCTCTACTCCCTTACTACCCATACAGAAGAAGTTATTCCCACCCTCTTAGCCTCTGTATTTCCTAATATGAGATTTGCTTTAATTTCATACATTGGACAAGGAAAAAAAACCACCCTATATTAATTTGTTTTGCATCATATCAACACTTTTCTTCCACACTGTTTTTAATATAGAAATGTCCATATCCATACCTATGTAATGAAATGGGATTCCCAATCTCTGACCCTCCCCCAGACAGATAAATCTGTACTTAATACAGAAGTTACAGTTCATTGAGCAGTTCTAATAACTAATCTGCAGAAGCAGAAGAAAGCAGTAATGAGGGGGGGAAATATCGAAGTCTTACAAAAAATTAAGTTTCCCTTCAAACAGAATATACCCTCAAAGGAGTAAAACAATTCTTTACCTAAGTTTACTTTGGTATATTTCTTATAAATACATATCAGCTTCAACACCTGAGTAAGTTTAGGCCAGCATCTTTTTTAAGAACAGGTAAAAATACTTTTTAGTACTCTCCTCAAAATGGAGCAAGACAAGAAAGTTTCATATTTTCAGTTCAGTGCTAGATTTCATACATACTGATATAGGCTGCCAAAAAACAAAACACAAAGCAAAACTGAGTTTACCTTTATAATATCTGGATTATTGGCTAATTTTAGTAACTTGCATGCTTTAGCTAACCCAATTCCATGAATTGAAGGGAGGTAGTCACAACCAGAAAGAATACACATGTAGCGGAATTTCTCTTCTGTAAATACATTTCCAAGCTGCTTGCAGTTTCCTAGTCGAGTTTGATCTATCTCTAGTCCATTTCCAAACTTGTCAATTTTCAGAAACACCTGAAAATTAAGAGGAAGTGAAAACAATAATTTTCACCCATATAATGTGGTTCATTGCACTTGGTGGAAACAAGACAGGCAAAGTGCTATTTTCATCTCTTCTGTTTCCCTCATTTGCTGTAGAAGAGTTAATCCATACATCAAACATATTTGGCAACTTCAAACTCTGCTTTTCAGATATCAGCAAGAGGCAAAGGTTATTAGTATTTTCTTCCATACCTTTTTACATCCAAAAGCTAAAAGATCAGAGTCTTCTGTAATTATAGCTTGAACCATGCCAATCTTATTAAGATAAGCCAGCTGAGCATCAGCTTCATAAGGAGCAACAATACAATCAACTCCCTGGGCTCGTGCAGCCTGTACATAAACAAGAAGCATACAAGTACTTTGCATTAATTTTCAGTAATTACCTTAAGAGATCTCAAAGCATAAGAACCTCTACATTAAAAAGCCAAAACCATGACCTTTTAATCACATACCCATCCTGCCCCCAGTAAGAGTCCAATATTTCATAGTCAAAAACTCCATTTTAAAGCAGTTTAGATCTATATATGCTGGTTTACAAAAACAACCTTTCCTATAACACTACTGCATCTGACCACAGGTGACAACTTCAAACTCATGCAGGTTATATTCTGGACAAAGAAGAACAGTACTAGAACAAACTTAATACTTTTTGATAAAGACCTTATGACTGCATTGAAAGTATAGCAAAAAACTACTAGAACAATTTTTAATCAGCCAAATTTTTTTTTTGTATTCTATGCTCAGAAACTAGACAAGGGAAAATGCAAAAAAAATTTGATTTTTTTTGTGCTGCAAAAGTAAAACAGGTGTTAGCAAATTCAGTTCCTAGTGGTAGGAAGAGATGTGTTTTGTTTGACATGTCATTATTATTTATACAAATAGGCATAATAAACTTCAAGCTTGTTAATTGTGCCTAACACAATCCAGTAACATGCAGGACAATTAGAGACTAAGCAGGTGGGAATACTTTTCTATATAGAAGAGGCAGTGATCTAGCCACAAAAACGCAGAGTAGGATATGCTACCTATTGCAGAGATTTTTTTAAAACTGGCATTATCAATAATGTTGACAACTTACTTTAATAACTTCATGAGCCATAGCATGGGTAATATTTACACTTCGCCCAAAACATTCTCTAGCCTCTGACAGTCTCCCTTCCTGCAACAATTGCTTCCCCTTCAGAAGACTGGCTTGACGCCTCCTAAAAGAAAGACAAAAATATCCACCAATCTCAGATTATTTTTCACTTAAAAGAACAAACAGCAGAAGGGACTAAGAGAGACAGGTAAGTAAGGGGGAAGATTGTAACACCTTCCAAAGCGGGGCTACTGCATAATTTTTTAAAACAAAAGAATAACTAGGTCACTGCATTGACAAGGACAACTAGATTTGAATGTTGAAATTGATAATATTTTCTCAGAAAACAGTGACAAATAGGAACTGAAATCAGCAGTGTAAAAGAAGAAATGCACCCACTCAGCTTGCAGTAAAATAGATTTAATGGGAGTTGGGAGTATCTGACACTAGATAGTTATTGCTTTAGAGGACAGCAAACCTAATTTACTTAATTTCATAAATCGGAAATTGTTCACTTCACGCTGAAGAAAGCACATGTCTCATGAGACTTCATAAATAACAACCACTACTGAAAAATTCTCATAGCTTCAGTAAACAGTCCCATTTATAGGGACCCGAATCCAAATTTGAAACAACTTGATCTTGTTAGTTGTAGAGAAAGATGAGGACAGGGGTACTATTTTGAAATAAAATTATATTGAGAAAAAATATTTTTGTCCAGAGATCACAAGTGTGGGTAAACTAAAAGCCTCTAAAACATGACAGGAACTACTGCTCAAAGGCTTACTTCCTTCCTTTACAAAATGGCTTTCATTTATGAAATGCATTGCTATTTTTGGAATAAAACCTCTAAGAAGTTTGTATGATTTTAGATGTAAATTAAAAAATATCACACTACATCACACTACCCCCCATTGCAGGGGGGTTTACCAGAACTTACTTCCTAGCTGAAGTTGGAGGGTTTTTGATTTTTACTGTAGTGATAAAACTGCTTTGCTTGCAAATCAATACACTTCAGTACTTACTCTCGTCGTGCCTTTTCCACTTCCTTCTTAGAGGGTAGGGTACATCCATCAAACACCAAAATTGGTTTAATTCCAAATGAGAGGAGCATATGAACAAATTTCATACAGAAAGCTACATAACTGTATCAACAACAACAAAAATAAGAACAGAGAGATAAACTTTATTGTTAATCACAAGTCTATTACACATTTTCCAGTTGCAGGAGAGGAGAACTGTAAATTTAGGACTAACTATTGTCCAAAAATCATAACAGGCTGTTCATTCCCCCAGTATCACAAAAAACTAAGAACACTTGAATGCAGTTTGGTTGATTTTTTACCAAGAGAAACAATCCGCCTCCCAATTCAGAACTGGGCTGACTGCTCCTCTCTCCCACACAAAATGAAATAAGAATTCAAGTATAATTCAGTTGATTTTGCTACATTAGGATTCAACACTGACAGAAACTTAACCAGTTAAAACATGGATTGTCTTTTTACTTTCAGCAACTCAATTCCCAATGGCCAGGGAAACAGGAAGCAGACAAGCACAGTACATGACCTTCCCCCAGAAAGGCAGACTAAAAGCACTTTTGTAGAGTTGGAACTGATGGGGTTATTTAATCTCTCCTTGTAGAACTATCCACTCTTCTCTCCAGATAATGGATATATCCTATGGACAAGACATGCAAACCTATCTTCCCATATTAAAAATACAGGCACAGCACTGAAAATATTCCAAAAGACAGAAAAGCTCCCCTTCTGTACAAACTGTGAAGATGGTATATGGCTCAGGAGGCAACTATCCACTGCCTTCAAACCCCTCCCTTGAAAAAATATTTGTTGGGCGTTCCAGATGTTATTTATTCCCTCAAACCTCTCATCTTCTCACCTGTTATTTCTACAGATGTGTATGAGATCTTTTTATCAGCAGCACAGAACTAAAATCTAATAACTGCTGTAAACACTAAGGAAGCACATTGCAGCAGCAGCGATGCTCAAAAAAAAGAAATTTTTTTTTTTAAGGACACTGTTTAAAACAGCAAAAGCAACCTCATCAACAGAAGAAGGGAGGAGGAGAGTGGGATTTAGAAGCATTTAGAATGCAAGGATATGAGCACTGAAGAAACTAGATTTAGAGCTACAGAAAAATAAGTATGATTTTTGAAAGACAGGAGCAAATAGCACTGTAGCTATATAATACCTCCATCCAGATGAATTTTAAAGTATGAAAGGACTCTACACTATAGTCAAGGTGCCAGTCTAGGATCATATGTGCATGAAGTAAGATTTGCCCATAAAGTACTCACGTATTCAAATTCAACCATTCCAAAGTTTCCTATGACTATTTCTCCTGACAGTCAATTTTATCCTCAGCTGAAGTGAATCCTATTCTCAGGACTCTCAGGAACCTCCACTACCTTCAATGCAGGATTGGATTGAAACTCCACAGTTCTTAACATAAGCAGCAGTAAATATCTGAATCCATTTGCAAAGCACCAACTCTCTCTTGCCTCCAATCAAACATTTGATGGATCCAAGGGCCCCTGGGTGGTGCCAAGCAATAGGACAAGAGGCAGCAGGCAGAAACCAAACCACGGGAATTCCACTAGAATATAAGTAGAACTTCCTTGCTGTGCAAGTAACCAAGCACTGAAACAGGTTGGCCAGAGAGGTTTTCGAACCTCTTCATTCTCTGGAGATATTGGAAAGCCATCTGGACACAACCCCAAGTAAGGTTCTCTAAGGGAGCCTGCATGAGATGACATGCAGTGGCCCCTTCCAACCTTACCTATATTCAGTCTAAAACAGGAGTTCAAGCCATATTTCCAGAGAAGGGCAAGAAATGCAAACCTGATCTAAGGTGTGGAGTGAATCTGAAATATGACCACAATTTTTGTTCATTTCCTTCCCTAGGAAAGGTAACTGTGTAAATGAGTTTTTAAAAAGCTACTTTAACTAAAAACATAGTATGTTCAGCAAAAAATCTTACACCTTATTCAGAGAACAACACATCTCTCCACATTCCTTGGCACCATTACAACTTTTGTCACGGAAGTATTTACAAAGTCTCTTTGCATACAAAAAAGGTGTCTGAAAATAACATTAAATTTAAAAATTAAAGAATTGCACGTATAGAACTTCATCAGAGAAATTAGATTATAGTTGAGAGCAATACATGCTAGGAAAAAAAACCTAACTGATACAGCCTTGGGTATTCTAACAAAAAAATATTTTGAGAGTTTTTTCCCCAATATATTCTTAAATATTTTTTTTATTTTCACAGCTGGAAAGCTGTTTATTTATCGCCAAAAATTTCCATTTCTAAAGAGTTCAACTCAGAATTCAGAATCAATAGTAAGAAGCGAAACTTCTTTTCTAGGTTTTAGTTCAAGAAACACCAAGTTGACAAAATTTTAGTTTGTAAAAGTGCTGAGAGCTAAACTAAGAAAGACTTACAAATCCGTAGGCTCTCCCCGGGCCAGCTTCTCAGCACAAGCATAGGCGCCTTTGTGCAGCCAGCAGTAGGTGTCCACAGCTACCGTCATTCCTTGGTATTTCTTCACATGGGAAGGCACGGCAGCCTCCTTGATAAACTGGAGCAGGCCCTGGATGCCCATGATGCCGTAGAGCGGGGAAACAAAGAAAGGAGCGGACACAAAGCCGAGTGCTCTGTGCTCCCGATCTTCGCTCGAGGACCGCCAGGCCAGCTCACAGCCGGGGCGCTGGGCCGCGCCAGGGCCACGAGGAGCTCCTGCGGCTGCCCCCCCGCATCCCGGCTCGGGGCCGCCTCCCCACGCGGCGGTGGCGGCTGTACCTCGTTGCGGGCCGGCGCTGCCGGAGAGTGGGGCGAGAGAGGGACAGAGGGGCGAGGGACGCGGAGACCCTGCCCGGCTCCGCCCGCAGCTCGCCGGGGCAGTCGCGGCTCCTCCAGCCCGGCTCAGCTCGGCCGCGGCGCGCGGCGGCCGCCCGGGGCTTTCAAGCAGCGCGCGCTGAGCGCGGTGGCCCCGCCCCGCGCGCGGGGACTACGATCCCCATGGTGCCCCACGCGGGCGGGGCTGGGGCCCGCGCTGCAGCTGTGGGGCTGCGCATTCCTCACGGCATTCCTTACAGCCGGCGTGCGGCGGACACGGCTCGGGGGGGAGAACAAGAAA
>VXBC01005095.1:921397-998149 GCA_013399945.1 Ploceus nigricollis | reverse complement strand
GAACGTGACATTTATAAACATTAAATACGCAGAAACGAAAAGGCCCCGCAGAGTTTTAACAGGACAATGGACTGTAGCCAACGCCATGAAAGGGAAAGGGAAGGGAGGGGCCGAGGCGGGTCACTGCCTGCCAAGGATCAAGCGGGGGACAGATGTTATTGTTACAGCACTGAAACCCCGGGGTTAATGTAAGAACGGATGGTCGAAGTTAAAATTATGTGATACAGGTTCTTTTTCTTGTCAGTTATCGTAAGGGTTTGCTTGCATAAATAAAAACAAAAGTTGCAGTAAGATGTAAATGTAGGCCAATATCAACCAGATAGAAGTTTCTTTTTCTATATGCCATTTGGAAGCCTGTACAGTTCTTAGATACTTTGACTCGGTGACGTAGATGACTCAGTTAGGAGTGTAGAAAACAATGTTTCCAGACAGTGGACAGCAAAGTTTAAATTCAATGCATTCTGGAAAGAGCACATCTGAATTACAATTTCTCAGCTAAGAAATGCACAGAAATAACTTGGCCACAGTCATAGCATAAGATGTTTTAATGTTGAAAATATCGATTGAATTCTGCTTTGCCAATTCTTTTTCACTCCATGATTCTGACTCTATATGACACACTCCACATGTTTTAAATCCAATTGCAGTTACAATCCATTTGGATTAGGTTCGCTTCTCTTAAGAATATGTTCTTCTATCACTTCTGGCATTTCTTTTTCTATCAAACTGCTGTGCTCATGGGAGGAACAGTAATCAGAGTAGACAATGTAATCTACCAATATCATTCAAAATCTTACGTGTAATTCAATTAAAAATACTTTTGACTACTTTCTGTAAAACAAAAATAGTCCTAAGGTGAACCTCAGAGTCAGAAGCACTGGAGCCAAATAACTTGCCTTGAAGGAAGCTAGAGCTACAGAACTCTTGCCCAGCTCAGATTTTCCTTTTCAATTCCTTCACCTGAAAGGATGGGTACTTTGGAATTGAAGAGTTAGCACAACATGCCTTAACATTCAGTTTATTACAAATATCTTCAGCCATGCATGAACCAGTGTGACCCACCCTCATGACATCTCATAATTTCTATAAAATAACAGAAGCTTGATACCATGAGTCAAAGGCTTTGTTGGTTTCAGTAGAGCTATCTTGACTTAAAACTGGCTAAAGATACCTATCTTTAAGTTCAACAGTATCTCTTGGAAGAAAGTAGTCAGATGGTAACATTTTGGTGGGTTATTCCTTTGAAGAATACCATGGTATTGCAGTTTTATTTCCCATAGATACCAGATGAAATGGGGAAGCAGCACGACATTATGGTTAGTTACAAGCCTTGTAGTAATATAGAGAATTATTTTCTTTCACAAGTAGCACCTGTATCTGGAGAACTGGTAAGACTATAAATTACTATGCCAAATCTCTGCTCTGTGTTTTTATCTTTCCTTGAGCACTTTTGTAATAGTGACTGGCAGAAGACACTTTAAAGAGATCTTGAAGTAGAAAATATAGCATAAACATTTTGTTTTCTTTGCAACTGTTTTCTGCCATGTAATAAAAAACAGAAGAGCCATTCTGAGTATAGCCCTGTTGACCCCTAATAGAAATTTCAGATTGGTGCCCAAGATAAAAACACTGAAGTACTTCTAGAACTGCTTCTTTCTCAACACAGCTCTCCTAAAGAGAGGAAATGGGATCACTGTCTGATGTAAACATCTAACCTTTACACAGACAAGTAAAGCAAAATTAAATTTGTTCCCACTGTACACCACAATGGGCAATGACATCTTACAGATTTTTACTAAACTTCCTTCTGTTCAGTGTCTGGCACAGCTGGAAGTGTCTTCATGCAGAAGATTAAAATCCTTGGAATGAAAACCAGCACTTTGCTGAAGCTCACAATCAGACCATCAGCTTTGGTGATACTAGTAGATTGGGTGTCTGGTTTATACTAATTTTTCCAAAATTTCAGTGAATTTATTATTACTGCTACTATATTGTTTTCACTGCTTAAGAAGTTGATAATTTTTATCTTAAAAAGTTGGTTTGGAAGTCAGTTGGACTATTTAAACAATTTCTTAGAAAAGAAATTTGATTTTTCTCTGATAGGTGGCAGCATTACATTCACTGCACCCTTTATCTGTCTTTTATTGAAATTTCTGTTACTGGACTATATATTTTCACAGCTTTTTTAGCTTAGCTAAGAAGCCAGACTTTAGTACCACCAGCAAATTCATGAACAGTTGTACACACTTGAGAGAAGTTTAGAGGATGATATCCTTAAACTATATTTAGTAGCAGAAGAAATTTTTTAAAAGCTCCTCATTTATCAGGAAAATATTATATGAATAGTGTTAGTAAATTTATTAAAAACCTAGATTATCTAGTTAACATAGTTTTGATATGGGTATCTGCTGATTATGTTAGCTTAGCAGCTATTCTGAACTTGTCTTAAGTTTGGCTGTGCTACACTTGTGTGGCACTTGTGCTACACTATGCCGCTTGTGTGGCAAGTTTTTTTTATCTCTGGAAACGTAATGTCAGTATAGAGAACAAATGCATGCTAACCTCTGGTATCCCAGTGCATATTTTTTCCCTTGTGATCTGTCGTTGTGAAATCATACATCCGGGTGCTGCTGAAGCCTCTGTTCCTTGTGGCTGCATGGCTCAACCTGGCCCCTAGAGGCTTCTTGGGACACAGCCTCAGCTGCAGCCGAGTGCAAGGGGCAGTTCAGTTTCACTTTCGAAGGCGCAGAGGCAGGAAAAACTCTCTTAATTTGTAGATAAATCTTCAAACGAGTCCTGCAGTCATTACTACCACTTNTCCAGACTCTCCAAGACTGTCCAGAACATGAGCTGTGCCAAGGTGACTTTCTTCAGTTTGGGAATTATACAGAGCTCTCTCTCCATATATCATTAAGGCATGATCTAGTAGCATTAACAGCTTGATTCAATAATTAACAAGAAATTGCAAAAAGACAAGGAAACTGCTGCTGAGAACCACAAACAGCTTGGCATGCTGTGGGAAAGGAACAGCTGTGTCATCGTATTTAAGAGTCTGAGACAAGAAACCCAAGTCCTTCTGGGACAGGTGAGCAGCCTCTGGGGAGTTGTTGCTGTCGATTTATTTAACTTGGTGTTGGACCCCCCTGCACCTCAGGTAAGCTATTCCTAGACTTTCTCTGCATGTGTAGTCTATTTTTCTGAGAAAAGGGATTTTGAATAATGTTTGACAGTGTTCCTTTCCTCAGTGTTTCTGGTAGCACACAGTGAACTAGCAGGTGAATGTCTGTGTTTCAGGGAAGTCTACAGAAACAGGAACCATACAGGGCCTTGGATAAAATCTTGTTTTAAGCCAGTAGCTCAACTAAAAGAACCTTTTAAATGAAAGCTCAAAATGAAACAAAAAAATCTTTTGTCATAAACAGGAAAACTAGCTGAAATTCTCAGAGGTCTGATTCCAGCTCACAGACTTTTATGGAACTTCCAGCTCAGAAAGAAAAGCAAAAGATAGATGTTTACTTTTCAGGTACAGGCTCCTCTGAGCACAGTGCAGTGGGCAGGAGAGATTGTCTCTAAAAATCCAGCAGCACTCCCTCATAGCAGGAAAATAATATTTTGCTGTGTTGTTTGGGTGAAGTTGCCCTCTCCCTTGCTTAGAGTAGGCTGCTGATGGCAGGTGCTTCCACAGTGCCCACTGCCCTCTCAGTATTATTGGCTGCTCTCATACATAGTCTCAGGCCAGAAGTTGGGGATAGATTCGTGCTGATCTTGTTTCTTACTCTCACCTTTGTCTGTCCTTTTATCCTCTGTATTTCTGCAGGTGCTGTAATGATAGGGGCGGGACCAGACAACAGGGTACCCTGATTCATCTGCAAATGCATGTGGCTATATACTCCTCATATGGCCTTTACTGAGGAGTTTTTTTTTTACTCCTGGATGTGAAAAGTATCCATTTTTGTTCTGATTTCACTGACTTTACTGGTTCATGTTACAGCCACTGGATACAGTTACACTCAAGACGCTGATCTTGCTAGAGATATCTTCAAACTAGAAAGACCTGTCAGCATCTTGTTAAACTCCAGCTTTTCAAAAAATAGCATAATTAGTGAGGGCTTTAAAATATCTTAGGTCACTTGAAGAGCATGGAGACTTGCAAACTAAAGAGAACAGAGTCACTACTTAATGCACTCAATAGTACCTATCTATAAAGGTCTTAAAGTAACTCAGTCTGGAACATAATTAGAGACAGAGCTTGGTAGCACTCAATTTTTAAAAGGTCTTATATTTTACACAAGCCTGGTCACACAAGTGCTGGTCTGGACTGACACAGCCTCTAGTCTATATTACCACATTGATAAGACAAAGATATTTCACACAGGTCAGTCTTATACAGATGTTTTATCAAATTCTGTTAGAATTTTCTTACATTTCAGAGATGAAAAAAGAGAGGCTTTGATGCAAAAAAAAAAAAAAAAAAAAAAATCAGATATTTTGCTGGGATGATTCTCTGGAATCAGATAGGATGATCAAATATTGTTTGTGCTTTCTGGGGAAATGGGGGAGGCCCAGTAGCCTATCATTTCCCTTGCATCCGTTACATCAAGTCATACTAAGTGCCCTGTTAATTTCTGTTTCTTATATAAGTGTCCTTCTTTGTGTTACATGGAATAAAGCTAAAACAGCTTTATTCAGTTAATCATTAACTAGTTATACCAGTAGCAGCTGAACAGTCTCATGTGTTCCCAGCTGTAAGTAATCTAGAGTCTGTTTTTTGCTTTTTTGTAGGTATTGATACATTCCATATTGCTGAGTCTTCCAGCAGCAAATGCAAAATATGTATTTATTCCTCCTTTCCATTTTACCTTTGCTTTTGAAAGTCGCTGGCACCAAAGATGTTCTATTTGGTCATAATAATTTCACAGAATATCAAGTGGGCAATATGAACCTCATTCTCTCTGTCCCACATGGTGGGTCAATGGAACCTAAAGACATCCCTGATCGAGAGGCTGCCTGTTGGCATGCGACGACATCCTCTTGTATTTTCTCTCATGACTGTCCTCCTGGAAGTATTCAAAATCCTACGAAATGCAAAGTGTCTACCAACCAAGACAGGTATACTATAGAGGTGGCTCAGGCTCTTGCTGAAGAAATCAACAAAATTACTGGTGGCTTCTTCCCACATATCATCATAAACCACCTACAGAGGTTCAAGATGGATGCTAACAGGGAAAAGGAAGAAGCCTCCTTTGGAATTCCCCAAGCAGAACAGGCCTGGGAAGACTATATGGGATTTTTGACCACTGCAAAATCACAGATGTCAGGGGGCCTAATTCTGGATATCCATGGACAAGCACATCCTGAAAGGTGGATAGAACTAGGTTACACAATTCCAAAAACTTCCCTTAACTCAGGTGTCTTTTCTGCATTGAATTCCTCAATTAGCCATCTGGCCACTCAGCTGGTCAATGTGTCTTCTGAGACTTTGGTTGCAGGGAACAGAAGTTTGGGTAAATATATTGAAGGACAAAATAAGAGTTATGTTTGTGTGCCTTCTCCATCCAATCCTAGCCCAAATAATGGAAGCTATTATAGTGGCGGGTACATAACAAAGACTTTTGGTTCCCGTAGTTCTGGCACCATTGATGCCATTCAGCTTGAACTGCCCCAGTGGGTGAGGGCAGCTGAAGAGCGTCACAGATTTTGTAAAGCACTGGCAAGGGCTGTAATGAAATTCTGGCAAACCAACTACTGCAGCCAGCAGAAGCATGAACTTCTGCCATGCTGAAAGAGGCTGTCCTGTTAAGATGCTTTTCCTTAATAGAGCAGTGATCTGGAACAATCAAACAACTCATTCACCTGGAACATTTAAGTGCAATATAATTGTGGATGCTGGTAGAAAGAAACCATCCTGCAAAGGAATGCATCAACATAGAGGAAATCCACAGTTAATACCAACAAATCCATTAACACGCACCTTTGTACTAGACCCAGCATTGAAAAAACTGCTGTAAGATGAGTGGGTGCAAGCATCACTTGCCTGTGCTTAATTTCTTTCCAGTCTCATCCTCTGTTTTGAAGAGCATGATAAACAACTAATCTTCTAATAAATTCTGTGCAATGCCTTAGTGGATTATCTGTTCAAAGAAATTAAATGCCTCTGCTTTTCTTTTGACACTTAAGAAAGACAGTTGGATAATAGCATTGTATAAAATAGTTTGGGGCCAGGACCAGTTTCCATTTGGTGCTTATAAAGCCCTAGGATTTGGAAGTAAACAGTAATGCTGAGCAATGACATGCAGTCTGATCTACCCCAGGTTTTTTTAATATAATGAATTATGAAAAAAAGATCTGATAGCACTTATAGCACTCTAACTTTGTCACACTTTAAATAGCATAACAGTAAGGTAGTGACTGGGTGGAAGGCTGATAAAGATAGCACACACACATCATGCATTTTTGACAGTTTTCCTTCAAGCATGATTCCCTCCTTACCCTCCTGAGAGCTTGTCCATTATTTCACTCACCACAGGATTAAACACTTGATTTTTACTGGCAATAGTACTACATTATGGATAGTTTCTGCACAGTGGAGAATATAGTGGCATGAATAGCCATGACTACAAGTCAACTCCTAGAAAACACAGGCAATTAATAAAGAAAACTGAAGGGAAAAGGAAGCAAGACTGAAAAGGGTATCATTTGAAAATTAAGAACCTATGAAATCCTAGCACTGCTAAAAGTTTGGTAAAAAGAAAATATTGAGTAAATAGTCAGTTTTGACGAAGTAAGTAGTCAGTTAATAAACAGAAGAGAAGTGCATCTTGCAACCATGGTAAAATAATTTAGGCCTGACTGTTAGTAGGGACAATGCCAAAGAGAAAATACTATATTACATATGATAAAACATAACACATATGAGCATCAAAATAAATGGGTAAGGATCTCTCTGAACTTGAACTCTGCACATTTAATAATCTTTCAAGAACAGGCAATTTTCAGGTAACTGAAAAAGACTATGTAGCTTTCAAAATGATATAGGACTCAGAATTGCAAGAATGTTACCTTTCATATGCTAACTGCTAAATCACAGGTCAGATGAAGTGAACACAAGCAGTAAATGGCAGATCACACTTTATTTGGTGCCACTTGGTTTGTCAGACCAGTCTGATTTTAGTTTTGATCACAAGGTTGGCTAATGTGGTGGGCTGACGCTGGCAGACACCAAGTGGTTGCCCAGTTTCTTGCTTGCTTCCTCACTTGTCCCAGTGGGATGGGGAAGAGATGTGGAAGAGCAAAAGTGAGAAAATTCTTGGGCCACAAAGAAGACAGCTTAATAGGTGAAGCAAAGCTGCATGTGCATGCAAAGCAAAACAAGAAATTCAAGCACTGCTTACCACCAGCAGGCAGATGTTTGTTTAGCCACTTCCTGGGAAACAGGGCCTCAGCACACATAATGGGAAGACAACTTTGGAAAACACTATAACCATGAACATCTTGGTTCCCTCCCCCATTCCATGAAGATATTATATGGTACAGGTTGTCCCAGCTGTGTCCCTTCCCAGCTTACTCACTGGCTGTGGGAAAAAAAGCACCTTCTTGTTGTGCTGGCATTGCTCAGCAACAGCCAAAACACTGGTTTGTTATCAACACTGTTTTATTTACTGATCCAGGACCCAGCACCATACAGGCTGCTATGGAGAAAATTATATTAATCCCTGCCAGATCCGGTACAGCTGATAATAAGAATTTTAAATATATCCCACAAGATATTTTGCAGCTACCCTTAAATCCATCATAGCCTTGTAACAAGTCGAAGGCAGGTAAATAATTGCAAGTCATTGTATATTCAGCTCATGAGAAGAATGTCTTTTCAAGAAAGCCAGCAGGTCAAACACCATTCAATACCAGTGGTACAGAAAACCTGCTATTTTCCCCAAAATAATAGGTAATAATATCACTAGTTATATGCATTATCACTAGTTATATGCATTATTATATGCATATGCAATTACCTTTTTTCTCACTAAGATGAGACACTTGGCACCATTTGTATGCTTAGCTAAAGGATGAAAATGTGTTCTGTGCTCTGATGTTATGACAATGTTATGACATTGTCCTGAAATGCTGAAATGCAAGAAAAGATTTGTGGAATAATGATGGATAATTAATTGAATATGAGTTCAGCAGGCACTTTTCTGGCTTAGAGGATGAACACACTCTTTGAAAGCATAAGCAAGGAACGAACAGGCAGAAACAGCAGGGCATATTAACTCTTTGTTGACTTTATGACTAATCCGGCAGGAAAAAAACCCAGTGTAATATGCAATATTCAGAAGTTCAAACTGGACAAATTGAAGCAGAGAGGAAATCAGTGGTTTTGACATAGAGAGTAACTGTCAGCAAATATACAGTAAGTCAAATGGGCTTTTCGATATCTAGTTATAATCATACACTGGCTTTATTAGAACTTATTCTTTGCATGAAGGATTAGAATAGAAGTAAAGATCTGTTTTCTATATGTTCTACTTAATAATGAAATAGATTTAAATGTAATTGAAAAGAAAAACAGAGGAAAAATAACAAAAGAAATCTGCTAATCCACTTAAACGAAGAAATGAAACTACATTTATTTGTCTTGACTCAAGTCTTCAATGGAATCTAGATCCTTTTCCCGTCCCTTGTAACCAGACTTCTCAGCTTTGATCCTTTGAAGACCTTTAAAAAATTTCAATAACTAATTAACATACTAAGGTGAATAGACCAGATTGATAACATTTTGTAACAGCACAGACAAAAAATATCTTTTTGTGCACATAGCTTACAGAAAAAGTCTGATTTCATTTTGTTGTAAATCCATTACAGTGCCATTGGCTACAGAGTATTTTATTTTCTTTTTCAGGGAGAAAATGAAACACAGATTTCCAAAGTACATTAATGGTCAGTAAAGTAGCATATGTGCCAACCATTTGAACACTGTGCTCCTGAGTTTCTGACACGCTGTAATGCTGCATGTACAAGGATTAGATAATATGTATTGGAATGCAGAGCTAGAATGCAGAGCTGGAATGCAACGTATCCTATTAATCCCACCTAACCAGTCATGTAGGATCTAACTCTGATCCAAGTCAGTTCTCTAGGTACCCTCTACAGAAAGGGATCAGGGCCTTTGCTAGGGTTGATTCTTTTAATCCTATGATATGTGGGATAGACAAGCCTGTGGAATATTCTGATCATGCTCCATAGAAGAAAAACCTAGGAAGCTTTGCTAGACAGCTTGCAATAGATCAGATCATTAATACCCATAAAATAGCACTACCTTAAAATACTCAAAGCTGTGGACAGATGGCAATCAATAGGTTTGGGGCTGGTTAAAAGAATCCAGTTTGAGCAAAACATTACTGACATGAGGTTGTACAGGAGGAGTAAACATCTGCAATACTCACTGTTTGGCATGCTCACTTCAACTGGATTCTCAAGCTTCCACCAAGGTTGGAGTTGGGGTTGGATAGGTAGTAATGCAAATCATGTTAGAAAATTAAATTGAGAAGCAGACAATTAACAGCGGAATGTCAGAGTATGTCACTGTAATAAAGTACAAGTGCTAATGGTTTCTGAGGTATGAACACCACCACAAAAGGTACAAAACACTTGTGCTTACCTCATAGATAGGAAGAAACCCAAATACTGCACCAGCCTCTTTGCTTACAAACTCAAAAGTTTCCAAAGGTTGGAACTGACCAAGGGAAGCCAAAGTCAGTGCATTAGTAGCTGAAGACAAAAGGTAATGAAGACATTCTTACTACAACTGCAAGAGAAGTTTTATCTTCCCATGACTTTTAAGGTTAAAGCCAGGTAAAGATGGAAGAGCTCCACTGATATTCAATTAGAGTTGTAGAAAGTATATGTAACGAAATCTAACTCACTCTCCTGGCTTCTGATTTCATAGGAACCCTGAAAGAACTATTGCATACAACCAGGAATTCACTGTTATTCTAGTATTTTCACACATCCTTAGAGTAAACTTAAGATATTTAGGTTTTCTGTCGAATCAGAGGAAAATTCTAGGGTTTCTTTTACATGTTTAAACCAGTGAATCAGTTTGTGCTACCTTCTAAACTGAAATTTGAAAATGTGAAAAATGAGAATGAAAACCACGGACATTTCTTAGATCCCTCTGTTTTTGCATTTTTGTCTAGCTTGTCCATTGAATGAGAAAGATATGTAGGGTTATTTATAGATAATTTTTAAATGAGAAATACAATTTTATTTCCTATACATTGCACAGAACATAAATTTGTCATATACATTACCTACCTTTTCAGGAGCCAGAGCTCTGAAAAACTTGAAGCCATGAACTGCTTCCTCATGTCCAGCCTTTTCTAAATCTGAAGGTGATCCGATCAGTGATTTCAACCTGTACACACAAGACAGAAAAAATCTGAAGTTCCTATCAAAATGACAGTTATGAACACAATATTCATATATGACTCCAAAATGAAATTATTTTGAACTAGGCTTCAAAATGAAATTATTTTGAAGTATAAGTGATTTCATATATCTTCAAAATATAATTTATATTAGGACCTTCATAGGTGTCATGGAGTGCGTCACTAATATTTTGTCAATCCAGGTATGGCTGTCACCTGTAGAAGGCAGGAAATCTTAATATAAACACCATTTGCAAGAGTCATGTGCTAACTGTCTGGTAATGGCTTTTCAGCATTTCTTTAAGTTCTGACTAGAACACCTGAATGTGACTTTCATAACAAAGGTGTCCTCTGCTCATATGTCTGGTTTCCAAACTTAGTCATGAGAAGAAATTATCTGGAGTGTCTGTTAGTGCAGATTAGCAGTTGCCTTTATAATCAGAAAAATAAGTCAGGTCACACAAGCTAAGGAACTACAGGGAGAAACTGAGACCATTCTTCTATATGGCTCTGTCTACCTCCTGGCATTTTTCAATCTATCTCCTGAGATGCTTTTTTAAACTGTAAGCACCTATGCTGCTCAGATGGGTTTGTGCCTTTTCAAATACGTTCACATTTGGGGAATATTTTCCTCCAGCTTTCTCCTGGAGAAGGTGGCTGATCATGGTGTGGCCAGATGCACTGTTTNGGGACTGTTGTTCTGCTGAAGGGTAGAAAGGTTCTGCAGAGCTATCTGGACAGGCTGGATCAATGGGCCAAGGCCAGTGGTATGAGGTTCAACAAGGCCAGGTGCCAGGTCCTGCCCTTGGTCACAACAACCCCTGATAGTGCTGCAGGCTGGGGCAGAGTGGCTGGAAAGCTGCCTCGTGGAAAACGGCCTGGAGGTGCTGATCCACAGTGGCTGAACATGAGCCAGCTGTGTCCAGGTGGCCAAGAGGGACAATGGCACATAGTCACTAGCTCAGCTGGCTAAAGCATGGTTCTCATAATGCTAAAGCTGTGGGCTTGATCCCTGTACAGGTCATTCACTTAAGAATTGGACTTGATGATCCTTGTGGGTCTCTTCCAACTCAGAATATTCTGGGATATTCAATCAGTGATACACAAATAGTGTGGCCAGCAGGACTATGGGTGATTGTTCTCCTATACTCGGCACTGGTAAGGGCACACTTCAAGTGCTGTGTCCAGTTCTGGGGCCCTCAATTCAGGAAGAATGTTGAGGTGCTGGAGTGAGTCCAGAGAAGGGCAACAGAACTGGTGAGGGATCGAGAGGATAAGTCCTATGAGGAGCAGATGGGAGAGCTGAAGTTGTTTAGCCTGGAGAAAAGGAGGCTCAGGGGAGACCTTATTGATCTCTATAACTGCTTGAAAGGAGGCTGTAGCCAAGTGGGGCTTGACCTCTTCTCCCAGATGACAACAGGACAAGAGTCTCAAGTTCCACCAGGCGAGGTTTAGATTAGATATCAGGAAAAATTTGTTTGCTGAAAGGGTAGTCAGGCATGGGAACAGGTTGCCCAGGGAGGTGGTGGAGTCACTGTTCCTGAAAGTGTTCAAAAGGCATCTGGATGTAGCACTTGAGGGGTATGGTTTAGAAGTGAATATGGTGGTCCTTGGTTAATGGTTGGACTCGATGATCTTAGAAATATTTTCCAACCTTAATGGTTCTATGATTCAATGAATATATATCTGTAAATAACACTTATAACATGATTTGTTAATTGAGATCCTAAAATGTTATCTTGGTGACGAATGTCGTATGAGTTATCCAATAAGTGAATTATACTAGCATCACAAAGATAAGTGACTTGTCCCAAGACAATTGTCTTCATCCAGCAAAGTACAAAGCCTAGCATCCATAAGTAACACAGCCTTTTGGATGATGGTTGGCTAGCTCTCCATTACAATATTTGGTACAGTTAATCCAGAGGAACCAAGTCACTCTTGAGGTGACAGCACACAAAGTTAGTAGAATGGTAAGACTGAAACTTTCTATTGCACAGAGTGTGGCTGCTTTTTTTCTCCAGTTCTCTACACACTTAAGCATTTCTCATTTTCTTGCTCTTTGTCTGTTTAGTTAATGCATTTAAATGTATGATAGCCATTCTCCTTCACTGAAATATTTGAAGAATCCTCAAAAAGTAGTCACAGTTTGACATAGGCATGTAATTTATGGAAAGTTTCTTTCAGGTTAGCTGACTCAATGATAGTATCTTTGATTCCATAGTTTTCAAACTGGCTGCTGATTATTCAGAGGAACTACAGGGGTCCTTCAAACACAGCCAAGCACTTCTCTGTATTGATGAGTTACTGTTCTGACTGCAGTGACACTACTCAGTAAGAACTCCATGGAATAATAATTATTAGCAGGATACCAAATTAAATGGGGTAACAGTAAAGCACCTTAGAGATTTTCCATTGTCCCAAATCACTTTGGTTGAAAGGCAGCCTAAGAATGGACATGGTATATGAAACTTTACCACTAAACAATGCATGGCTTTTTAAGTCCTGAATAATTTTTTTCCACATCTGGATTGCTTTGTTACTTAAGACACTGCGTGTATTATCTCTGAAGATGCCCTCTTCAATATTTCTGTTCACTTGGTTAATCCACTAATTAATGAAACAGAGTGTTCCAGGACTAGAAATATGTACTTAAACTAATGGGCCAAGGCTCTCTGACTGGACTTTTAACTCACCCATCTCCCTTAAGAACTCTACCTAGAAGAAAAGTTCAACACTGCTATTGAACACGCATTTCTGCCAGTTTCAGGATGCCATGATCTGTGAATCCTCTACCTTTGTATGTGAATGTATCCATAATATCCCAGCAAGTTTAAGATGACGATTTCTTAAACTGAAAGATTAAATTTGGCTTGTTCTTCTAGAAAGATTTGTGTTTTGCTCGAAACTATTCACATTAAGCTTTTCAGGTGACAGGCTGCTAACCTGAACAGCATATATAATATACAACCTCTAATTAGGCGAAAAGCTGAGACACGTATCTAGTAATCACTATTACTGAGTTCAAACCTTGAACGTCACCTAATCCTGATTGTCACCAAGTCATAAAAAGGAAAAGATTTATCCATACTGGGTCAAAACCCTTCTTTAAAAAGATTTTTCTGAATAACAAATAGTACTTTTTTTTTTCTGACCTTCAGATGAAAGGTGGTTTTAAAGCATATTTTCAGAACTGTTCCCCAATCATACATCTATGTAAATGTATGAGATCTTACTTGTCTCTGTCCAGCATGAGAGGATATATAACCTTCTTCTTTTCCATGTGTTTGCTCTCCTCTTTAATTATAGCAGAAAAATCATTAACATCAGAAGGCAAAATCAACCGACTGGTATCTGTTAATTCAAACTTCCTGGCTTGTCCAAAATAACCAAAATAATATCCAGTCCTGGCATGCCAAAGCCTACAGACATAGTAGAAGCAGTGTGAAAGGACAGAAAAGAAAAGTGGATATTTTTAGAAGTGGAACAGAAGTGAGATAATATTTGTGTACATTATCAAATTCTGCAGCACTGTTCTAGAGTTCAGTGTGCTATCCATAAAAAACATCAATGAGATTGTTTTTATAATTTAAGTAATTTGAGAGTGAGAAAAAAATTCAGAAGGTTGTTGTAAAAAAACAGAAAAAAACCCTACTTCATGTTTGTATTTACAAGAAGGAAGAGTAAATGTACCAAAATCCTGAACTGTTCCTGCAGTAAAGTGCTGCCACCAGATCAGGATCTACACAAAATTTCTGCATTTAATACTTCCAAAAAACCAAGCGAAACCCCTTCAAAGTCACTTGTTAGCTGAGAAGAAATTATAGTTGTCTATGAAGTATCTTCAAGCTTCCGTGGTCTAATTGCATACACATTGATTAGATGCCGTGCTTAGGATCCATGTCAGTTTAACAAGTACTGAAAGCTAAAATAGGATTAGAACAGGAGGTAATTTAAAAAATTACGTAGCCATTACCTATTCATTCAAAGTAAAGCAAGGGCTGAAAGAAAATGACAGTCTGCAAAAGATCTGACTTCTGGAGATGTGTTACATTAAAACCAGCTCTTTTGGGTGCAGAACAGAAAATGCACCTAGTGCATTTTATTTAAGTGCACTTATATTTAAGTTCTAGCCTATATACAAGTGCCACAAGAAAAGGAACTTTGAAGATAGCTCAACTGATTTGCCACAGCAGTAAGAAGTGTTACTCATTTTATACCTGACTGAACCATCAATGGATGCTGTCACCACCACATTTTTCTCCTCTTCAATAAGTAAGTCAACCACTTCAGCAGCATGTGCCCTCCAGCAGAGCTCCTCCTTTATTTCCTGATGGGAAAAAGGCAACATAACCACATTTGAGGTAGTTCTCTACCCAACCATGGTTGCTAGCTTAGTGGATTTATCAGCATGTCTTTCTGAAAATTAGAAGAGGTGAAAAAATAATCCCTCCATGAAACAGCCTGCAAATGGCATATGGTAGAAACACCACCCAGGGGGCATGGATAAATTCATTCTTAATATACCTTCTTTGGACATAATGAAATAATGCTAAAACCATTTTACTTATGTTTTTTTTTTCCCCACAGCATCAAGTTATTATTTCAAGCACAAAACACCACCTTTATATGCAGAAAACATTTTTATCCCTGTAGAGCTCTGCATTATTTTTTTTTCTGTTTGTCTGGGTATACTGTTCAAGTTAAGAAGGTCTTAAAGGTAATTCCTTACATTTTTTTTATTTTGTGAATCTTCTAAGAATGAGGCCATGTTCCAGCGAAAAATATATCCTTCTGTTGCAGAAAGGAGAAAGCAAAATACCAGTAAGTTTCTTTAGTGCTACACCTTCACTTGTTGCTGCCATTTACTCTCAGTAGACTCTGGGCAGAATGAAGCAGAGAAGCCAGGTCAGTTAGTTTACAGTGAATATAACTATCTTATTGTCAAGCTCAGAGTAGAAATAATGGACTGTTCATTAATATGCAAAGAAACACATATGCAAGTTGTGAACAATGTGTCATTAACTGGATAGGTTTGAAATGGAGGTAAGGTAAAGCTTTTTCTTTAAATTATGAGTTAAAAACAAGAGTTATCTTGTCAAGACAGTTGTCTATTGCACAGCCGAGGTATGAGAGCTTCCTGGGGATTACACTGGTTTTCAATCCTCGTAAAATGGACACAGTTTAATTAATTGTATACATAATGAATGCTTAATGTTTTACAACCTTTTAGTGCACTCATGTGAAACTAGAATCAAAGAACCACTTTCCTTATTACCCACAACTGCTCTGTTTACTGCTTAGGCTCCCCCTCTCCTGATGAAGTTGCCTCCTACTTCTCATTTCTACTACAAGACAGAGGAATATTTTGTGTCATTCCAACTTTCATACCAGTCACATTTGATTTCTAGGACTGTACATTTGCAAGCAAGGGAGGAGGCAGGCAGAGAAGCTGACCTTTTTATAACAAGGAAAGATCTGTAGAGGGGAAAGAAAATTGGTAGCAGCACTGCAGATAAAAGAGAAGAGTGTGGAAAGCATGAAAAACAAATACACAGTGACACAAACACAAAAAGGGAAAGGGAGAGTATCAAATGAATATGTAATAGGGTGGATACTTTTCCACAATTAATTGCAATCCTGTTCAGTGCATGCTGCCTTTCTGAACTCATTTACTCATTTGAATCAGAGGGGAGTGGAAACTCCTCATTATTTTCAATATAAAAGTCAAATTATTGCTCAATTTTGAAACAAAAGGGGAAAAATCCCTTGCTCCATCCAATATCTGGCTACATAGGAGCAGGAGGCTGGCAGAAAACAGTTCTAATACATATTTTAAAAGAAAAGTGACACATTATGACAGACACAGAAATGGAAAATTGCCAGGGTGATTCCAAAGGTTTGAAGAAGAATCACACAGCGGATAAACTTTTGAACATTCTGCCAAATGAAAGCCAGACTTCATGTGAAATTAAAGGTCCAGCAATGAGCTGCTAGCATTGACAGGTGCTTTTCCTATATAGCTGTGTACTGCTGGAGCCATTACTGTGCACTCTGTATCAGGGTTTGAATCACAGCTCTTGGTACGGCCCAAGTTGCAACTTTTTATTTAGTAATGTTACCATGGAACTGAAATTTCTGCTTGTTCTTAGCAGTAATCTTTGCTCTTGGGATCAATATCATAATTTAGATAGAAAGTATATTCAGGGCATGTGAATGAAGAAAATTTTAATGTCTTTTATGAAAAAAATTCCACTGATAACACTATAACACTAAACTTTAATCTACCATCCTTTTATAAGACAAAACACCTTTTACAATTATTTAATATAGCTTTGATGGAGAAAACCTGGAAGCACTTGGATCATCATTTCCACATTTCTGGCACATTTACACCATGATATTTTCTTGTCCTACTGACTGTCCTGAACAAAATGACTAACATGTTTCCTCACCTTTACTGCCTGTCAAAAGAATTTTAGTGAAGATGTCTGTACACAGTACTGTCAGAGGACCTGAGGGACATCCTGAAAATGGCAGAAGTTCTTTCATCAAGTTTCCCTAAAACAAACAAACAAACAAACAAAAACCCCCCACATATTTATCTTATAATACCTACATTAAAAATATTAATTCATCAGAATTTGAGTGCCATTGATTTTATCTATTCAACATTACTGAACTCATATCTTTTCAGAAAGCTGCTAAGAAGGTAAATTCCTAAATCTACCAAATAATGAAGATAGCTGTGTATTCTTCTGGACTGCTGTCTCTTGTAGGTTGAAAGGACAAGCTCTTTAATTCTTCAGGCAAGTCAGTCTAGTTTTACCTACCCCTGCTTCACCACTTACCCCTCATTTGCTATGGAATAACATCAGTATGCCCCTCATTGCTACTGAAATGTTGTTTTTTGCTGCAAATGGGTCCATAATGTCTCCTTCACCAACTTGTTCTATTTTTCAAGTTAGCACCAGCAGACTTTCTCCATTATTGCCTCTTCAGGACTGGGAGGGTGTGAGGGAGAATGTCTTGTTGATAAGGAGATTCTTATTTTGTCATCCATGTAATGATGATGACAATCATTCCAGTGATGACACCACTGGCATATGAATTTGGAGATTCCTGTAGGAATCTAAGCACACTAATATATCAACTGTGAAGAAAACAAAACCCAACAAAGCTCACACCTACTATACTTGGATACATTTACCATCATTTTCTATTTTGCATAAAATATCAGCAAGGTTACCTCACCACCTTTCTGAAAAATTCTTCCCATGACTTGCTTTAGCTGGGATACCTGTTAAAGCCTTACATGGCTGACTTTTTATGATCACTGTCTGCTACAATGAGCAATATTACCAATCAAGCAATCATATCATGGTACTTTCCCTTCTTGCTGTATTTACTCTGTGTAGCTTATTTAGAGTAACATGATGCCTGGAAAAGTCTTAAAGATCTGAGGTGATATGACAAATAAGCCTTTGCCATTTGGTTGCATGACTGGCTTTTCAAGCCCATAACAGTTGCAGATGTTATGTGTTAGGACACTATTCTCTCCTGGTTTGTTACCCTACTAGTGCTAGCTGGCATGTACAATCTTCCAGACATATTTAGCCTCTTCTGAGAATAGGACACTCTACCTTGCGTATCATCCTTTCTTAGAAGGTAAATGTTGTGGGTGAGAAATCAAATTCTAGACTTTCACATAAATTTAGAGTCAGTTTGTTATAATAACTTCAAATCATGTCTCCTTGTTTTCCGCTTGCCATTAAGCCCTGCTGCAATTACTAAAGCAGAACTAATTTGTGTCCATGGAAGAAACTGATAACCAAAAGATGCAATAAATATCTGCTGCTGCAATGGCTAGTTAAAGACCAATTTTCCAAATATTACTGGAATTATCTTCTCAGTGTTCCAGTCCCTTCCCAAAGACATTCAATTGGCTACCTGAATACTCCATAGGCGGATACAGCTACTTTCATGAGCAGAAGCCAGTAGAGGTGATAGTCCTGCTCTAGCCTTCAACAACTGTTCATTCATCTTTGGATTTTGGGTGTCCTTACAGCTAGTTGTTTCTTCTGCTTTGGAACAAAAACGATCAAATATTTTCTCAAAAGGTTTTAGTATTGCTTTTCAATGCACAGAAATTACATAACACTAGAAAAAAAATTACATTTGAAAATAAAGCCCATCATCAAGGTGGTGTTACTCTAAAAACATCAGAGGTATAAATAAAGATAACTGAAAAGAAATAGGAACAGAAATAGGAACAATCTTCATTATCTTATCTAAACCAGCCAGAACTATTGCTCAGTGATGTAGGGGAACCTTAATTAGAAGAGAGCCATAGATTTTACAGGAACTGCAAGCACAAGTGAGAGTGGAGGAGGAGTGCAGGACAGTGGTCATCAGGACAGCTACCAGGCAGATGTGTAGCCTCTGCATGAGGCTTCTAGAGATAACAATGAATTCAGCAATGAAATTTAATAATGACATGACACTTAACAATTCTGGATTCATAGATTTCTATACTTACTTCTCCAACTGAAAACTTTTGCTAAGTGCAAGGGGATGGTCACAGAGACCCATTCTGAGTTTCTGCTGTGACTTTTCCAGAGCTGGAGATGCTGGGAGGACCTTCACAGACATTCAGTGGATGCAAGACCTAACATGAGTGTCTCTTTCTTTGGGCAACTACAAGGCTTAGGAATATTCTGGTTTTAAGGCATGCTTCTTTCCTCAAATAAATTGATCTTAAATCCATATTGCAGATGATCAAATTTCTTATTATTGGCAAATTCTGCTTTCCAGCAGAGAACTTCTAAGGGATACAGAAGGATCTAGAGGATTTATATCTTGTAAATTCACCAACTCGTTTGCACAGCTTTAACTCTTAGGCACTAGGCTCTCTCTTGATCATGATTTTTTAAGGACAGACACCATAATGAAGAATTTTCTTTCTAAAATTTCACCTAGTTTCAAAGCTTTTGTCTGTGAGGCCATTTACTGATGCTTGACTCAAGTTGGCTCTTGCTATACTATTTCAATAATTCATTGCTTGAATATTTATGTAGAAGAAAAGTGTGTATAGTTGACATCCTCAAACTCTGAAAGTGTTATCATGTCAATTTGGAGGAAAAAAGCAATTAAGGTCCTGCATATCCTGCATCCTGGCCTGGCTTTTAGGAAATAACTGCAAATTGGGAGGGAGAAGAAGATGATGAGATCTGTCATCCACATACCAAAGGTATCCCAATTACCCTAAACAAAGTTTGCCAGACAAACTGACAAACTCAGTTTCTACAATAATCTGGGCAGAACTCATGGATCAACATCAAAAAGAATGAAAAACATCTTTCCGTACCTGTTTTTATTTCAGTATTAATTTCATCACTTTCTGCATTTTTCTAAAAGAAAGGTATAAAATGTAAGAGAATTAGGAAATGGAATTTAGATGTAACTACAGAACAGTTCACTAGTTCAAACTATTGTAAGAACTTATTCTTTTAGTTGGATTATTCAAATATTCCTCCAATTTCCACTGAGTATAAATAAGAAACATTTTATTTGAAGAGAATCAACAGATGAACAAATCACAAACAAAATTAATGGGAATTAAGGAGCATTTTAAATGTAAATTTGGCTGAATAGCCCTAATTTCTTAGGACAAACAAAGTCAATCACTTACAACCATGAATATAACCTAGATCTCTTTGAGAATTTCATTCAGAACACTCATATAGTCTTGTTACTGCCTTGAGCAAAAATTAACAAAGTTTATAAATACATTTATACATATATAAACATTTAGTCATGTCTGCATTTTCAGTAAGAGAATTTTCAGAAATCCTCATTTGTGCCTTGCCACACAGGCTTCTGAGGATCCCCAAGGCTGACAGTAATCAGTATATTGACCTCAGAAATTGCCAAGTCAAATAAAGCAGGGAAAACTTTGCGGCCTCGAGTGTTTGAGGTATCTCAGAAGAGGACAAGTCACTTAAATCTCATCCTACACATTTATATGTAAGGCGTGATGTATGTGACTTTCAGGAATCTTTTTAAAGGCCGCAAATCGCTTTCCATTTGTTATTCTAATGAGGACACAGCACAGTGTATTGGATACTTCAGTTTGCTGATGGCAATTAAGGCAGTGTGTGCTTGGGAATCTATCCAAGTGCCATGTTCTGCTGAAACAACATGCTGGTAAGAATCTGAGACGTAGCAGGATTTTCCTCTTTTTGCCTGCTTACTTTTTATTGCTCTGCAAGTATGGCATGTCCTTCTGGCATAGAAGGGCAAAAAGTGTCACAAAATCCATAATGCTATCCTTAGCAAAAATATACAGATTGAGACACTGATACAGTGATGGTAAAAAAAAAAAAATCTTAAGATCTTTTCATTTGAAAGAATGTATCCAAGTAAGTGTGGCTGTAATGTTGAAGTGGTTCTGCTTTTATTCAAGTACTTCATAATTCTTCTATTTTACCTTCCCCCTTGAATCCTTGTATACCCCTATTTGAAAGTCAGAATTGCTAGCGATAAGTATCTGCCAATCACTTTGATAGTTAGCTATTCCATGTGTCACAGAGCCAGCAGACTAACAAAGGATTCTTAATGCACTGTGACAGTCAGTTTAACAAAGCTAAACAAAGCTTTGTTAATTCTTCATAATTCTTCATAATTCATTCATAATTCATACTTCTTAATTTCTTCATAATTCTTGATATTTAGTTTTGTGGATGGTGTTAGGGAGGCATTTTGGTAAGTTACAGTATTTTAAAATCAAAACCAAAAATAAAACAGAAATTTGTTTTGAATGCTACCAAATCCATCAAACCACCATACCTACCTCATGTAGGTCTGACGAATTTCCCTTGTGCTCTGCAATGGCACTGGCATCACTCCTCACAGAAGGAGTAGGGGACAGGGAACTTCCTTTCCTGTGTGAAAGAAATTATTGAAGATCACTGGCATTCTTGAAGATACTATTTGATACCTGGAAATCAACATCACCCAGCATTATAAAGCATAATAAAATAGTACTTAAACTGATTAGACTGATTAGACTAAGGGTTACTGGTTTTACATATTTTTTAAGTAACTAGGCAATATTTGCATATTGCACAGCCAACCTCTCCTGGCAGGAGTTTTGAGCTAATGAAATCCATAGTAATTGAAAAGTAACATTGGTATTCATCCTTAAGGCATGAAAGCGAAAAATTAACTGCCTGCCAATGGCTTTTCCCCTTTCATTTTACACAGTACTTTCTCTGCAAATAGTTTTCAGTTAATCATAAAAACTTGTTTTAAAATTGTTATGAAAACTCTCAGTAATGCAGTTTTGTGGAAGAAAATGGGAAAAAATGGATGTGATCTTCAATGGTTTAGTTTCTGAGTCATGAAAAATTCTGACTGTGTTAATAAGTGGTTCTTGCCACATAACACACTAATGTCACTGCTGCTCTGCTTCTGGCAAGAGTATTTGAATAACTGGGATAGTTAGAAAGTATGCAGCTGGGGTAGTCCACTTAAATTTGGTCATGTGGCCGTAATTTTTCAATTTTCAGTGTTTGATTTTCCAGATTTGCTATCATGCTTGAACATTTGTGTGTGTGTGTGTATGATCACAGTCAAATTTATCCAGGTATCTTTCCAGTAAATAAGAAACATCCTAAGATTGTATGATTTTCCAAGTCATTGTAGGATTCTCCTGCTTAAGAATAGTAAAAGCTTATCTTAATTTATAAAAAAAATCTATTAATGAATTTTAATCACTAATTTTTTTTATTTAGCTAGGATTTCTTAAACTAACTGTTAAGTTATCATGTAGTTATAAAAAGAAAATTTATGTTCAATTAAGTAGCACTGATATCAAGTAGCATAAGCTACTTGAAGATTTTAAGGCAACAGAAGACCATAAACCAGCTTTACGGTTCACAAGAGCAGAAAGGCTGCATGATTGCTAAAAACATAAAGCTGCATAAGTATTTAAGCCATGCTGAATCCTTTTGGCTACCATTGCCTTTGCATATCCATTGGAACACAAGTGTTTCTGAAATGATGTACAGGTGCAATGCCTTTCTTCCAAAATGAGCTTTGTTGACTAAAATTCTCTTTTTCATCCAACACTACCAACCTATGGAAGCTTCTAGCTTGTTTTAAGAAGAATCTTGTGGCTACACGCTTTGATGTGCTTTCCTCTTTGCTGAGAGTATCTAAAAGTAGGAGGATTTTATCAGGTTTAAAATAAAGAAAAAACCTGCTGCCACACAATTATCTCACAGAGATAGAAGTTATGGTACACTGGAAAACTGATACTGGGCAAAAGCTACCTTCTGTTGAATTCTTCAACATATTTGAGACTTATGAGACCATTTAGAAGAAAAAGGGAGAGCTGAGTGGAAAAAATAGCATATCATATTGTTTGACAAGCATTATGAAAGTTTAAGACTGGGAAAGTTAATTAACTGTATGGACCTGAATTGATTAAAAACAAATAAAATCTCAATTCAAATAATCTATCTTGGAGAAACATTAGATCATTTTACTATAACAAAAGTCCAAGTGACTGTGCCTGTCCCTAAGGAAGATAAAATGCACAGTTACCTGGAAGAGGAAACACTGTGTACAAGGAATAATATGGCATTGACTCCAGAGCCCTGGTTGTCTTCAGTAGTTTCACGCCTGAAAACAAAGATATTTGTGCAGGATATGTCAGATAGGTTGTGTATTGTTCCAGAAAATGTTTCACATTTAACTTGTAATTTTAAAAAATTAAACTTTTAATTTCCCAGAATGCATGCCACCTAAAGTTTTAGACAGTTTTTCAGAATCAGTTAATCAGTTATGATGGTTTAATGTCAGTGGACAAGACATAGAAAATGTGCCTGTCACAGGAAAACCGGGTACCTGATGGAATGATGAAAATTTCATGCAGCCAAGTGTTTTCTTGAGGATTAGTCTTTAATAGGAAAGTGAAGTAACTTAACTAAGTTAATGCTAGCAATGTACCTTCTTCCTGGTACTCAAACAATGATGTGAACCCTGGGTAAAGTACTCTACTAACACTGACTTTCCTGTCTTCCATGCATCAATATGAATTAGCTGCCTCATATATGGGGAAGAAAATATAAAGAGAGAGCCACTGTCTGAACTGCAGTAAAGTTTTGATTATTTTCCATGGTGCAGAAAACTCATCTCACTTTCTCACAAAAGTGCCAATTTTACACATGAAGGATGAAGTGAAACTCTTGGGTAGGATAGTTAAATATTGACTTTGTAGGGTCCTAAAAGACATGTATTCCTTCACTAACACAGGAATACTGCTATGCTGCTCCACTCAGTCTAACCAGACATATTGCCATGGTTCAGTTTACTGAGGTAGCAGCTTAAGGGGAATAAGAATATGTGTAACCATCCTATGATCACTCTTTGTCACTTTCACTGAAAGATCTTTACCCTCAAACCTCCAAAATCACATCAGGTTTCTCCTCATTGAATGTGACTTTTAGTCTTCTAGGTATGGACAGCGATCCAAATACTGTAGAACATACTGTAGAAATACTGTAGATAATGCAGAACATCTGCAATTACCATCTGAAGTAGCATTACCTCCAAATGTCCTCTCAAACACAAAACTTCCAAAATAAGGGTGTTTCTACAGCTCAGTAGCAGCCTCTAGTCAGTAATTAGAGTGATTTATATAGTGAGAGTTTCCTTCAGTGGCAGTGCTGACTTACATTAAAACATTATTTTTAATTACATCATCCCTTCCCCAAATGACTCTCCTGATCACTTCTCCTACCTGCAATGTCAGGACTAGCTAGCAAAGTAATTTGAAGTTGGAGGGAGGAGCTACTTTAATTCCTGCTTGTAAATCACCCTTTATATTTAGGCATATTGGAATTTCTAGTATGCCATTTGAAAAGTTTGTAAGAAATACTGGAGATCAAAAGGCATGAAAGTAATACTTACAGGCATTTCACAGAGGCAGACTCAAAATCCCACAAATTTATTTCACCATTTGCACTTCCTGTAGCTATCAATCTGCCTCCTTCTACTTTTAAAACATCAAAACACCTAATATCCACAGAAGATAAAAAAGTCTACAAAGAAGATGAAAAGAAAAAATTGAGTAGGAGTAAGAGTAGGACACTACAGACAGTGAAATATTTTAAATGTTAATCTAACAAAATGTCTAAATTGACAGTGTCTACAACAACTGCATATGGGATGCTATTTTAATACTATTGTATTTGAGCTACATAGAAGCAGCAAAGGAAACAGGGAGTGAAAGTATTGGGAAACTCCCTGCTGCAGAGGACAGGGGCCTCCAACCTGACCTGCTTTTTACAGCACAGTTGCAATTTGAGCATGTGATGGGCTGAAGATTAATCAAAAGTAGATATCTGTGGAGATATTCTAATCAAGTTAAAGGAAGAAGTCACTGAACAGAGATGTAATGACCTTTCCATAAACACCATCCACACCTGTTACAAAGTTAGTGAAGTTTTACAAGACAGAACTTAAGTCTTGTGGACTATTCAAGTTAAATTGAAACATAAATTGAAACATAAATTTGACATTTTATTTTACTGAAGCAGTAAGAGGAGAAAATGGAATCACTCTGATTCTGCGCTTGACCTTTATGTGCCAGTACTACTAAAGGTCAGCCTAGCTATAGGAGGAAAGACACCTCATTTCTAGAGGTGTTTATGTGAGAATCTCAACTTACTATATTGTACAGGAATGTTAAGTTTATGTTCAGAGCAACTCCTTAATTATGGTGATAACCATGCAATGGACTTCTAGGAAGATACAGCCCTTAGAAACAGTCACTTTCTTGCATGATTTATTCTGTGTATTTATTTCAGTGTACAGTAAAGTTTAGAATCACAGAATCACAGAACGTGTAAGGTTGTCAGTGGGGAATAATTATTTGGTTGTTGTCCTGTTGCTAAAACATGAAATCCTTGAGAGCACAGTAAACATTTTACTTTCTAATCTTCTGTAAATGTGAAACTTTGAAGTGTTTCTCACCTCTGTATCATTTTTCATGGAACTGGTGTTACATAAAAGCCGAATCTCTGGGAAAAAATCTTGTGTTTTTAAGGAGGCAGGCTTCAGTGATAGATACACAACTGGATTCCTTCGTGGAAATGGCACTATCTCAGGAAGCACCCATGTGACATACAGATCTGTTTGAGCTGAGTCACCCTATTAAAATAAATGACTTAATGAAAGAGGAAGGAAAGGATTTCTCTATTCATAAAGAATTATAGGAAGTGTGTATCAAAAGCTTGTTTTCTTTGACAAATTACAAAAACTGTTACAGGTATTAACTAGCATACACCTAAACTGCAAACTGAAGTTTCATCTAGACATATTCCAGCTCCCCTTAAATTATCTGCTGTTACATTAGAAGCTGCGCAGCTGTGGAATTCAGAGCTATTGATTTTACTTATTTTAACTACCTCTTTAAAGTAAGTTGTCTCCTTAGTTTTAGCTGCTTATTTCACAAACATTCTTACTCTCCATTTCACATATACCAAACATTCAGCAAAAGTGATGGTTGTTCCAGCTGTGTGAGAAGAGAAGCTAAAGCTCAGCTAAAGCCCTGAGTCTCCGATTCCTCCCCATCACACCTAGAGGCAACTGGGAATTACTTTGATGCTTTTCCATCGATAACAAATTCACTGCAGTATCTAGTTCTTGCTCTAACATTGACATTTCTGTCCATTTTGAGAAAATGTTACTGAAATCTTTAGGTTTGCTACTGTTTTCATAGATGTCTTGAGCTGCAGAATGAAGCAATAATTAAGATTTTAGTAGATCTTATGCTATTAAGTTAATCAAACAAGAAATACCTTTAAGAAAGGACTAAAAATTGAGAGATCTATAGTACAGTCCTGCAAAGGATGAACTGTTTTAGGCTGCTATTCCCATTTACCTTGCGAACTACTATATTTAAAGCCTTTAAAAAAGCTCCTAATAAAACAACCTGTATTTCTCATTATCACAGAAACGTTTGTGGAAAAATGTAGTTCTGCAAGTACGTGAAACAGTATTAATATACTTAGCTTCACAAAGACTTGGAGGAGATTCAACTCCTCACCAATCTGTTTGTCAAGGAATACATTTACATCATTTACACTTAATGGATTGTTGAACAATTTCAGTAATAACACTGAGGAGAAAGTAGTGTGATGCAGTATTTCAAAAAAGTCTGAATAACAGAAGAAAACCCTGTATAAAGCAGCTTTTCATTAGCAGGCTTATTATTTACTGAGGTGAGAACCTGTATATTTCTTTTTTTTCTCAAATATATCATCTGTCTAAACTCACATTCTCTACCTTGCACACAGCAGCTTTAAAGTTTCAGAAGAATTTTGTTCCAAGTTAAACATTCCAATTTGAGGAAACTAATTCCACAGAAACATGGTTTGTCTGAGAAGTTAAGCCATAATTATTGTAAGCTGTGAATGCACCCTGTTAGTTTTAGCTGAAAGGAACACAGAGTAGATGCTCAAAATCAAGCCAAGCAAGTCATTTTGATTTATTACTGACTTGTTTCTTGATATCAGTTCTTAAGAATCCACTGTCTTAATCTATTAATTTTAAACAAAAATAAAATAAAATAATATTTTTATCAAAAGATCATCTTAAGAAGCTCTTTAAATAGACAACACTATCTGTAGTAACAACACCAATATTTTAAAGCCGCTACCTCAAAGGATCTGTAAGTACAGAAACGTCAATCACAAATGAAAAAGCAAACTCGAGGAAAAAATTATGCGAATGCTGAAAACCAGTGATGGACTAATAAACATTTTAACACCAGACAGAAGGGCAAAAAGCTAAGTTGATTACATTGAAAAAGTAGATTGTTCCTTCACAGTTTCTAAAAGTTTATCTACTAATTAAGAAATGAGGGGCTACCAAATGAAATTAGTGGGGGAAAAGGAAGCATATTTGAAAAACCTGGATGATTTTTATCTTCCCTCTCTGCTCCAAAACAATAACTGCATGTTGACCTTCATCAGCCTTCAGATATACTATCTTCAGCATACGATGCTCCTCATCGCTGTGTTGCGCTAAAGGCAAGGCTTTAACTTCTTGCCCGCTTTCAAACTCCCAGATTTTCACTGTTCCTACACAGGGATGACAAAAATGTAGAAAAGGGAATGAACTTTAAGCAATAACTTGTCCTGCAAATCCAGAATCTTGAATAGGACCAAACAGGGAAAAGAGAAAGAGAAAATCCAATTTGGGGCCAAGAGCTAGGTCACTGGTCTTTCAAAAATTGTAACTGTGTGTTTCTTAGCAAAGCAGCTGTAGGGCCAAAAAAACTTAACATCACTACCCTCTCAATTTTTCCATCTTTTTTTTCATGTCTATTTTTTTTGTGCACCCCAGGATAAAAGATCTCTGCTTATCTTACTTCTTACAGTTTCTGAATAACATTATCAGAGAGCAATCAGAGTGTGGGCTATCCAGCAGAAGACTTTGGGTTATGAGCGACAGCAATGAGCTGAGGGACCTGATTGCTGGATTTATCCCAGAGAGCTACTGGGGAGAAGGAGCTATGGAATCTTCTTAAATAAAGCAATTAATTACGTGTAACTTTTCTTTTGTAAGACTTGACAACATTGACCTTCTGTTGTGGTCTTAAGATCCATAAAGGGCGCAGTCTCTGCTCCCAGGCAGAAACAAGAAATATCAGCCAGTATGTTGTGTGGGAAAGGCCATCATTTCCTCTTCATGTGAAGTAGCTTTCATAAGTGTCACACATTTTAGAAATTCAGGTGTGTATTCTTGAACGTTTTAATGTAGGAAGAATTATTCTTTCATGTTAACAGGTTATAAAATTATTAAAGCTTCCTGCACAATTTGATGCGCACTTGTGTATTGGAGAGGTCTGGTCATATTACCTAAAACTCATGCGCCCTAAATAACAGACATGAAAAATACAGGAAATATATATTTATATCTATATCTATATCTATATCTATATCTATATCTATATCTATATCATCTATATCTATATCTGTATCTATATCTATCTCAATCTATCTATATCTTCTAGTGTTCAATGACTTCCAACACTATAAAATTAAGCTTAGAGACTAGAAAATTTAAAAACTACCACTCCTCATCTGCAATCATTTAGTTATACATCTAGGTCCTAAGTATTACGAAGAAACTACTTTTCAGACCAAGAGCTTTGAAGACAGTCTTTCAAAGAGTAATAGGCTAAAAAAGAACCAGATCCCAAGCAGCTCAAAATCATGTTTCTGTGAACCACCTATCAAAGAGAACCTAACCAAGACCCAACCCTGCCCTTCTACAGACTGACAGCTGTGCAATCAAAATAAATTCTGTCACTGAGACAGTCAAGGCAAAGAGTTCTGTCTGCTAATGTAATATGCCATTAAAAAAATGGTAATAAAAAGTAGTAAACATAAAAAAAAAAGATAGTAATGATTTAATTGTTTTACCATCACATGCCCCAGTAGCAAAATAAACCCCATTTCTTTCAATGGCTGCACACGTCACCTCAGTATTCAGCCCATGCGCATCTTCTATTTGATATATTTGAGATCCTGTTTCTAGGTCCCAGACCTAAAAAAATAATATTAGTTATTTTTAATACATCCTCTAAAACAGGTCACACAATGTGTTCTACTGTAATAGGAGAAATTATGGCCAATAGCAAAATTTTTTATTGAAACACCAGTGTATTTTCCCTGAAAATGTCCCCTTCTCTGGGGAAGCCGCCCAAACAAGGGGGGACTCTATTTTTTATGTATGCTATGATAAAGACCCTTGTTAAGTCAGAGAGACTGACATTAAAGTGTTTTCACAGCTTGAAAGCAAAGAAATTTAGCTAGAAAGAATTGTTTGAGTTATAGTTTCTGTGCAGAATATACAAATGAGGCTTTTCATAAACATTTGGTCCAAAAACATAGAAACAACTATCTCTGGTGATTATTGAATCCTTTTAGAAATTTAAGCAACACTTTTTAATGAAATACCAATACAAAATTTGGTCACTGTAGTGGGATAGCTCAGATGCGACTGCATTTATCAAGTAGCCACTGATTTCATATGGACTGGAATCTGATTTTCTGTAGCACCAAGTGCTCCAATTATCTTGTGATTGTAATAGTGTTGCAGCCATTGTGGTCTAAGGATGGCAGGGTTTACAGTGACAAATAACATCTTCAGAGAGAGTATAAACTGAACAAACCATTACACAAGCCTTTCTCCACAGGAATGCCATGCATCACCAACTGACCCAATAAAATATGCTACCTCTCCCTAGAAATGTTCCCATCTAATGTACCAACAGCTGGTGAAAACTACATGTTCTCAGTACCTCTTATGATTATTGTAGAAAATGTATTGTAGATTATTGTAGATTACTGTAGATTATTGTATTTATGTTAAAAAAAAAAGTTGGATCTTCTGAACCCAAATGGGGTTCATGGATACCACTTCTTTGGACCCCAAAAATAGCCACAAAAACAACACTTTGAATAAAAAATATGAGTAACTTACCAAATTTCCTGATAACTTATTCTGAATACAAAAGCTGAGACTTCTCTTTTTCAATATAAAGGGTGACAACTTACACTCACCTTTAGTATTGACTCAGTGCAAATGCTGAGAATCTGGTGAAAAGCCCTGTTGTAAAGCAGAACATTGAGGCTCTTCTCATGTGTCTGAGGCAACTCTTTTGAATCTTGTATCACATTAGCTAGGGGATAAATATCAAGGACATCTGAACCTGCACAAGGTGAGAGAAGTGAGAATACATACATTTTGTGCATAATTACTTTTCCTGGAAATGAAAAGATTTCATGTAAACCATTGGGTTCATACGAGTTCTTCTGAAGAGGATAGGGAATATTGTCTGTTTTTTGAGAACACATGTTCTCTGATGCAGAAAACATTCTCACACCATCCCCAAACAGTACCAGTCAAACAATGGCTAAGTATTTACCTGTCTTACACAGTCCTCTGCCCACCTTTGATGAGATTGACATCCTGACTGCAAATTAATAGAAGCCATAAATCCCCCAGTCGCAGAGTTAGCTGGCATGAAATGGAATGAACCCAAATACGTAAAACTCTAACTGGGAGATCTATCCCTCAAATAAATTCTGGTTTCTGCTTTCTTAGAGATAAAGCAATTCTATCTGCAGGCAATGATGATGTCTTTCCAGTACCTTCTCTATACAGCACTGCAGTTCTGAATGGTGTTTTCCAAACACCTCCCAGTGCTCTCAGATCAGAGGTTGAAAGACAGAAGCAGACGGGGACAATAAGACAAAAGAAAGGACAAGGTCTGTACAGTGCTCTCAAGCCAGAGTGCATATGCAGTCTCTCACTGCAGCTCCAGTATCCCTGCCTTGGTATCCCTGCTGATCTACCAGAAGAGGAGCAGCAGTGAGCCCAGAGCAGAGGAGGAAATTGCCTAATCCTTGGCATAAATCCAGGTGCAGAGGCCAGCAGCTTGGAAACAGACACAGAAGGAAAGCTATGGCAATATTCAAATGAAGCATGAAGGTGAGCTGTGATTTATGAGTGTTAGTGAATTACTAAGTGAAAATCTCCTCTGTGAAGCCAGGTACATAGCAATGAGAATGAATTCACTCACATACAGCCTCACTCTCTTGCCCTCTTCAGGGGCAAGGAAACATTCACTTAGGCTTTTAATGGAATCATTAACAGAATCTAGGACCAGACTTTTACAAATATTTAGGCACTTATAGAACCATTGTTTATAAGGGTAAATTACCTCATTTTGTCAAGGACTGACCTGTATAAATTCCCAACATTGCTAAGCCTTGAAAATCTCACCAGCATAAATTTGAAATGAAGACAGTATCTGTATCCTTCAGTGATTAAAAAATTCAGTAGAAACCATCAGGTCACTGAAAACGAAACGTTTCACATTCATCTTCTCAGATCTGACAAGCTTTGCAAGCTCTGTGCCTTGTTCCTAATCCAAGGACAGAAAAAGCTGTCTCCAAAGACAATTACTTTATTTGCCTGGTACTTGTCAGGCCTCTATAGCCTCAGAACATGTTCAAAGCTGACTTTTTTGTGACTACATCTCTGGGATAGACAAACCCTGCCAATTTCAAGAGTCTCTGCCTTAGATATAAAAGACTAACTATCCTTTGTGACAAATGCAAAGCTCTGGTCCCTCAGAGGTGCCAGGCAACAGAGCCCAGAAACCCCAGGCTGAGTTCCCACAATATTTTACTCCTAATCATTTGGGCAGTGTGTCTGTTGACACCTCAGGTTGTAGGGCTGTCTTTAGCTACTGAGTTAAACAAGGAGTTTGAATATACTTGTGAGGGCTCCACAGAGATGGTATGCTGCTGTTTTCATCTCCAGCCAGGAGGCGGGTCCTAGAGGAATAGTTAGGGGGAGATCAATAACTTAATATCTTTCAAGAAATGACAAGTCTATATAAGAATCTGTGTAGTTTAATTTTGCTGTGGGAGGTTCACCTTGCCTTCAGAGAAGCCTTTCTCATTTCCTTTGGTTCCTGCTGCTAATTCCCATGCTGCATATTTTCATGCCATTTTCAGTATTGAAATTATCCCCATAAATAACCCACTTTAAGACAGTCTTAATGTGCAATACCCTCATCTCCCAGTATTCTGTATATTCTCATATACCTTACGCCTGTACTCAACTTCAGCTGTATCTAATCATAAAGAAAATTGGATTCTAGGAGAAGGGGCATGCTCTCACACACCAACTGCAATAACATACCTGTGAAAAGCAGACCACGATCATTGTCAAATACCATGGGAAAGGCATTCATCTCTTCCGGAGTCCCATGATCTTCATAGAAGACCTGCAGCGGTGAAAGAGTCTGTATATCCCACACTCTAAAAACCTAGAGGGGGAGAGAGAGGAGAAAATCTAGTGCTGTATCCTGACTGGATTTTCAACTATTTTGTTTCTGGGACATTAATATTATAGCCTCCAATGAAAATCACATTGATAAAAATGGTACGTCCCAAAATAAGCAAGAAAAATATCAAAGGTGTCTTTATCCCCATTTTACTAAGAATAAAATGCACAGAAAGGCTGAATTTTGTAGTCTTGACCTGAGAAATCCACAGCAGAACCAGATCTCATAAAAACTGCTTCTACCCCTTAATGACACAATGTCTCAATTGTGTGCCATACTTTTCTGTAACATACAGATAAATGCCACTTGTTTAAAAACTTGTATTTGAACTGGAGTATGAAATGATGTGCAACAGTACAAAGATAAATTTCAGGGGGCACTGGATAAAGAAATTCCTGAAACCTTTGACTGACAGCAGATGTTGGACCAAATCAGGATCAGAACACACTGCAGAAGTATTATTGTTATGCATATAAAGCTCTTGTGCCCTCCATAAGGAAATGCCATTGCCCACAGTCAGGGTACTATCCTGTAAATAGCATTAGATGTATTTAGGTGTATTTGTTCTTACGTTCAGGTTCAATGGAAAACACAGCATCTGCTTTGAACTCTAGAATAATTGTTTGCTAGCAGCACTTTTCATCCTGCCTGATCAACAGCTGTGTTGAACTTACTGCTATCCCATGCAAACTATTTTTAATACTTCAAGAAATCATGATTTAATTTGTCAGATCCCATGGCCTTTAGTGTGGTGTATTTCTCTGCAAGATAATTTTACTATGCTCTCAAAAGTTATTCTGTCATCACATCCGCCTGCAATTCTTACTTAGCTGCCATAACTGGTGAATCGTATGTAGGCATTTGCACAAGTTATTTTTATTCATTTGATTGTGCCATTATTATGGCTTCACTTTTAATTGGGATTTTAACACAAAGACACATGTTGTTACAACATCAACACTCTCATCAATACTCTGACGGTTGTGGGCTTGACAAAACTCACAACCTGATTTTAAAGGATGTTACAGTGGATCCACCAGAATTCTGAAAAGGAAGGGAAGAAAATGAACAGATACATCAATCAGTGTTTAAACAAATCACCTTTTTCACCAGAGAGAAATTCATACATGAGTGTTTCAAAATGTTAAGTAGAAAAAAGTTTCTCCTTAATGTCTTGTTTGTTTTCAGGAAAACTCAAAAAGGACTCTAAAGAACTTTTTACTGAGAATAAATTTTCCCTGAGACAGTACTGAGACGAAAGAACTATGTCCATCACATTCCTCTGATTGACTTCTGATTACATTTCAGAGTTTACTCAGACATGCAATTTCTAAAGCCTACGAAGAGCAAACCAGTCACTGAGAAGCCTTGAAACAGGAAATCCATTTGAATAGGAAAAAATTGTGAAGACCTTCATCCAGCTGAACAGTAGACCAGCAAAAATTGAAAGAAGGATGGATGATGAGAAAGTTAGGGCAATAACATAGGTGGATCTCCAAGCTCAATTCTGGTACACTCACAATTAGGGCATGTAAGAGCTGAAAATTAAGTAAAAGTAGGTGTCTGCAGAGATACTACAGTCAGGTGAAAATAATAAGTCACTGAACAAAAATAAACCTTCCCATAAACATTACCCTGATCTGTTATAGTGTTAGTGAAATTACACAAAACAAAAATGAAGAAAGACAATTCTAATAGTCTAATGGACTATTCAAGTTCAATTGGTCAAAAAGTGAGACATAGGCCTGACATAACATCAAGGCAATAAAAAGAGAAGATGTTTTTATAGCACAAGAGAATATAAGTAAGAGCTTCCTGTGCTATTTCTTGCTGCTTTTTCAGCTGTTAAGGCCAGTAGCACATCAGGAAAATGCAGTCACTTAAAGTGACAGCAAAAACCTAGATACATCACAGCATTCATAAATCTCTTCCCTACCTTATGGCTGCCTTCTTTTCCCAGCCCATGGGCAGGGATGGGGAGATTACATAAACCACTGTTCCACATGAGTAGCTCCCACACACGGCATCACCAGCGTGGCTGCAAGACACAATGTCAGTGCTGCTCATCTGCATCAGCACACAGACTGTGCATGAATCCATGCATGAAGAGAGGCTACAAAAGGCATGCTTATTTAGAAATTAGGAAGTGGCTAGGGGGGAGTTGCCTTAGGAGTGTTGTGTTAATACTAACTTTACTGTCCTACTTATTTATTGAAGAACTTCCTACAGCAGCCTGAGAAATACCAGGAATCCCTGAAAACCTCTGAGAGCATATTCTTTATGGCAAAGTGCTTTTGGACTGTGTCTTCTGAAATGACAAATACAGACTACATACAAGCAAACAAAACATTTTAGGGAGGAGAAGGAATGTGGAAAGAAGGTGGTTCAAGTGCTATTGGAAACAACTCACTGTTTCAACTTTATAGAGAAAGCTGAGCTGTACTTCCAGCAACATTATTTCTACAGTAGTAGCTCACATTAATGAGAAACTTTGTTTGGTTTAGTTGTTGGCAGAATTGGCTTTGACCCACAGACAGACTTTTTTAAGAGTTAGCAGAGCAGGGATACTTGCCTGTGCTCCCACATTGTGACCAGCCTTCTCCACACAGTTGGTATCTGGTGCACAGGGGCATTCAAGGAATGCACACTGCATCTCTTTCCTCTATCTTAGCTGCAACAGCCCCAGAAAACTACATTGTTATCCTCTCCAGGACTGCAATATGGAGCAGTTCCTTCTGTTCTGGGGGGCTATTCTTGTGTCATTCATTTTTCAACCCAATGGCAAAATCACATAGTTACAGATGGAATTTCTACAGACACTGATAAAAAATTGGGAACCAAATCCCCGCAGAATTCGGTGGGACTTCTTGCCACTGAGACCCACTCTAAGCCTTCCGACATCCCCTGAAAAATTTACATGTCTAAAATTGCATTCATAAACATTTTCCTCTTGAGCACAACCTTCCTTCAAGCTCTAAAACTCAGAACATAGAAAAAAGTCTGAACAATCTTTTCCATTGGCTCTGAAGCCTTTGTTTTATGAGCACATAAAACTAGCAACACACCTCTCTTCTATTTTTCTCAATACACTCAAAGACAGACAGAAGGCAAAAGATTCATCTTAACAACTAAAATGTGAAGAGCAGAGGGAAATAGAAAAAAGATGGGAAATAAGGCCAGAAAAATTGATAAATAAATTTTTTATTTGCTCTCTGTACAATAAAGTACAGGCTTGAGAACACTTATCTCTTGCCAGGTTTCTATGAAGACACTACCGTGGAAATACGCTTTGACTTTGGAAGAAGCAAATCTTGTTCTCCTTTCTGTCTGTAATTAACTGAAATAGATAAGGACTAAAGAAGTTCAGGTTTTGCCCCTCCCCTTTCCCCCACCAAAACATAATCCCTTCCAATTTCTGCTAGTTAAGAATAAGTGACTTCAAAACACTGTTCTATGGGAAATATCTCAATAACTCTCTAGAGAAAACAGTAACTTTCTTTTAGTTCTTCCAAACTCTCACATTCTGCCGATACTTTTTGAAAGTTAAAGAATATTTGTTTTTTGAAGAAGTCAACTTTCCTCAGTTTTACAGAATGGTGATACTGCAAGTCTTTAAAAGGACTTATGCAACAACACTCATGCAGGAAAATCCAAAATCCAACCACTTGTGGGGCAGAAGGAAGTTGTGCTAGCCACAGTATTCACTGTAGGCATAGACAGGAAGAGTAAGGAACAATTGAGGTGGATTTTTTGTTGAAGTGTTTAGTTTATCTGCTCCTATTTGCTACCCTGTTCACTTGTTTGAGAGGGTCATTTAAGGCTCCATGGTCTAAATGAAAAAATTCACAAATTCATATGGAATGTCTGAGGCCTCAAAGACAAAAATCACCAGGCATGAAGGTCAAACTGCAGTTCTGCTTACTGCGTTACTTAAGTTATCTGCAGAGAGTGCTTATATGTGTTTTGTGATCCCTGAAGGTGATCCTGCAAAGTGCTACAACTCCCTGTCACAGTTAAGAAGACTTAGGAACAAATGGATATCAATGAGATTACTTGTGAGGTTAAGGCAAGGAGGATTTAGTTCTAATCATATTAATGCAGTGTGGTGCAGCAGCTAGTACAATAGCTACTGCCTTATCGACATAGCAACTTGACAAAGTTCAAAATTATGAGCATTTCAAATCACTTCCTCAGATAATACCATTAACATGGTAGTATATAAAATTACCTACTTTTCCCAAACCTGAATGTTGGAAAGAAATCAAACTGTTGTATGCAGTAGTGAGTCTAATTACATAGTAATGAACCTGAAGGATATTCACTGGGTGCTGCTATTGAGAGGGTGTAAATGCTCTGCATGTCTTGTCTCTCTACTGTGTGCAGGATGTGCTGACAATAGACAAACCTGATCCCTGCTGCAAAGAGAAAATAACACTCAACACGTGTGGCGAACAGCTTCAGTGGACATGTAGATGGTATGGGGGTCAGAAACAGGAAACTAGAGGTATAGAACAGAGGTGGCTGCCCATAGATACCTGAATCAGAAGAGTTAAAAACCAGTCAAGTTCCTCCTGTCAATCTTCAACCAATCTTACAATGATTCTCTCACCTTAGACAAAGTTTTTGAAGTACTTTTACTTTTTCATGGAATAACAACAGTTGTGGTTGTAAGGGACCTTTGGAGATCACCTAGTCTTATACCATGATTCAAGTTAGGCCACATAGAGCAGGGCCATATCCAGATGGATTTGAAATCTCTCCAAGGACAGAGATTCTACAACCTCTCTGGGCACCCTATGTCTGCGCTTGGTCTCCCTCACAGTAAAGAAATGTTTCCTGATGTTCACACAGAATCTCCTGTTTCAGTTTACACTTTCTTTGTTCTGGTCACCGGGAGCCACTGAAAAGATCCTGGTACCATCTTCTTTACACTCTCCCTTCCAATATTTATGTACATGGATGAGACCTCCCTTGAGTCTTCTGTAGGCTTTTGTAGTGGTTTTTTTGTTTGGTACTTTTTTAGACTATCTAAGGTGCAGAGTGATTTGAATATTAGAAAATGGGACAGGAAATTACAGAAAATTGAGTATGTTACATGAAAAGTCTGAAGAATATTCAATGCTATTGAAGGATTATGCAATATAAGAGAAGAATAAAATTCTTAATATCTGGGAGAAACAAACAAACCAAAGAGAATAAAGGTACAGCAGTAAGAGAACTTCCTTTTCAAAGCTGTAAACAAAAAATGTGTCCGATATAGATGTGGCCACATAATTTTTGTGAAGGATGACTGGAACAGATTTCCCAAATGCCTCTTTTTCAAATTATCTAGATTAAATTCAATATTGTTATACAGCACATTCCAGTAACGGCCGTGATTAGCAATGCTTTGACATAAATTAAGCAGTGTGTTTCCAGCCGAGTTGCTCTCATTTTTCAGGAAGACAAATGACTGTACTATAAATATATCCTTATAACAATATCATGTGCTTTCAAAACTGGTTAGACAGACATTCACACTAAGAGGCACTGATACAATCACCTGCTCAGTTCCAGACTGACAGACACTTATGACTTCCCACAGGGATATCGCTCAGCCGATATTAAGCAGATCAGGAGAGAGAGGTCAGGAGACTGATAACATCAAGGGTTGAGTAAATTTGCAAAAGTCAGAAAATGAAAAAACTAATAACATATCTTAAAGGGAGCTTTATCTTCTCTGAAATGCTAAAAATCTACCCTTAGGTTGGGTAAGAGTAAAGCTAATATATGTACAACAGAGTTACTTTAGGATAGGCAAATTTTAGTAAGGAAATGTTTATGTGGTTGCATCATGTTGCCTGCATTAGATTTTGAAGAAATCATGAGTGGAATTAAACTCTCCCATGCCCCAGAATGAAGATATGAGAAATTCCTGCTTATTGCACTACTCTCCTGCCATGTGTAAATGTGTGCATTGCTCTTTAGCTACCAAAAATGAAATTACTTTTAAAAAGAAAAAACCAAAAGAACAGTGACTTCACTTGTTTAAAACAAGAGGTTTGTGTTTACAAATGATACTGTACAGTGGTTTAAAGACTGGGAATATAGTCCTTATATTAGCCCCACAGATCATCAAACAAAACTTTGTTTTTATGAATTGAAGACTGTAGGCTCAAATATTGTTCTGACTCACTCAGGTGGTCTAATTCAACCAAACCCACCACTGAGATGTTCTAGTAAAATCAATGAGACACCTGGTGAAATAAACTTTGGCTTTCTGGTTTCCATTAACAACTCAGTTAGGCAAGACATGAAGTTGTAGCCTCCACTGTTCAACTTGTGAATCCCCACTCTGCACTGAGAGAGAGTGGCTGTCACTGCTCCACAGCCTTTCAGTACAAGAGCTATTCCTCTTGGAATAGCTCTTGTCAGTCTGGAATAACTAGTCAGGTCTGGTCTCTGCCATTAGCCTTAACCTCCTTGTTTCCACAGAGTGTAAGGTCATCTTTCAGATAATGGCCAGCTTCCTGCCACATCTTCAGGCTTAACAGCCCCTGTGCCTACGAGTGATTTTTTTCCCCTTGATTCTTCCTGAATGCATTCAATCAATTCTGTGATATGAAAAAAATGAAGTAATAAATGCTTCTTGATGCAGGATGAAAATAAGAATGGGCAAACTATAGAGACGGGAACAATGAAGGACCTGAGTCACATGAAGGAGAGGAAAACAATAAACACAGCAGAGATTTCCTATGCAGTATTCTTCTATCTGTGCTGAAGCATCAAGTCAGTTTTCCACTATTTCTTTACCCCACATACTGTTCTCATATTACCATACACTCTGTAAAAGTAATTCTTCTGTTTTTTGGGCCCAACAGGAAAAAAAAACCCAAGCAACTATAGCAATTTCTATTAACTTAGAGCACTGGTATTTGTAGAAAAATGCATTAGTGGCAGATCAAGTATCTTTATACAGGAGAGTCTTGCCTTGCCTGCTTGAAACATCAAAATGATGTAATAATTCATTGTCTATCAAGTGTATCTTGAAGCATCTGAGGATGCTGCTTAGCTGTAATTCCAAATCCAAAGCTGGCTTTTTTTAAAGGACTTAAAGTATTCTACCAGCATTTTTTGTCAATAAAAAAAGATATTGTTTCAGTGCTTGAATAAGTTATATTATTTTGTTTTGCAGAGAAGAGGTGTAAAATAGTTCTAACAGTAGCAAATAATCACTCATTCTTCTTTTTATAGCTCCCAAATGATAAATATCAATGGTATTACAATCATAAATCTAGAGACAGGCTTTGGCAGTCATCTTGGAAAAAATGTTCCCTGAAAATTGCTTTAGTGGCTCCTGCAGAATAATTCCAATCAAAGAGTTTTATACAGTTGCATTTACAGTTATACATATGCTTTAACTTTTATGCCAAAAATCTAATCTATGCCTATAACATGCTGACACTTTAGCAAAGACTCCATGTATTATATGAAAACCTGAGTCTGTATTTTGGTACAATGACACAAGGGATGAGTTAATATCTTCAGACTAATTTGACAGTAATTACTTTTTGGAAGTATTTTCAACCAAAATATAAGTCAAGACAGACACACTCAAAGTGTAATTGTGATGAATGTAGTTCATGTTGGTCTGTTAAATATAATTCAACATACAATTAATTGTGTTTGTGGGAAATCTCAACATGAGATTCAGAGAATGTTCCTATGATTAGGAGCACACAGATCATGTCAATATTTCAGATCTTGTAAATTCACGTAACTGAACGGCTGAAGAAAAAGACATGTCTGTGGACTACAGCTGTAAGTGTACCTATGCAAATTGTTATCTCCAAGGTATTCACAAACTGGAAGATCAGGAACAAACTTGTTTCCATGAATATTATACTCCAGAGCAAGTTCAGCAACACAGAAATATGAAAATTCCTGCCTTGGCCCTCCCCTCTGCCTCAACGTCACTAATATGGAAATATTAATTCATATGACTAAAAGTCATACAGAAATTATACACAATTCAATGTCTCTGCCTAATTTGTAGGTATTCTTATGTTATAAACCCAAAAAACTAAGTTTAATTTTTGTGATAGAAGAATTAGAAAATTTTTAATAGCTGCCTGACAACTTTTTACTAATAATTAGTTCTATCAATAAATCCTTACAATGTTGGAGCAAACAAAATGCTTATGTGCTGGAATAGTTAAAGAAATCTTCATTTTCTTAAATAGAACAATTGTTTGAATTCAAATTCCAAAATAGTTTCTTAATTGTTGTGGTAATTTTTTTGTTATTACTGGTTCAGGACAACTTGTTTTCAGTTAGATTAAATATCACAGAGGTTTCTTTAATGCTTTCCAGAAAGCTGTATTGCATATTGCCCAAAATGCCACAGAGAAAATCAAGAAGTCTGCTCCAAGAAGACAGCACTGCTCAGATGTTTCTTCTGCTGACAAAAGCAGAACTGATCTCATGAAGTGTACTAGTTCTGACTGGGGTAGAGTTAATTTTCTTCCCAGTGGCTGGTATGGGGCTGGGTTTTGGATTTGTGCTGAACACAGGTTGATTATATAGAGACGTTTTTGTTATTGCTGAGCTGGACATGCACAGAGGCAAGGTCTGCTGAGTGATCTGTATTTTTGGAATCTACCTCACAGAGTTAACACAGTGATGCCTCCCTCCCCTTCTCCTGGGATCTACTCTTTTTTTCATGCTCTGGTATGTTCAGACTATTAGAGTTAAGAATCTTCTAAACTAGCTCTTCCACTATAATACAAATCTCCTGTAATCTCTAATTTTTTTTCACTAGTGCTGTGAAACCATGGTTTCAGATTTGTTAATTTTTACATTTTTGTATAAACCACAATATATATTTGTGTTCTACAGTATGGAACTAAGGCTAAGAACACCAAATAAATCCCCTTGTAAGATTGATGTAAGATGTGTAAGATTTGTGGTATCTTTAAGCCATTCACTGCAGGTTTTGAGCCCTTAAGTCAGCCAATACTTCTTTAGACTGCAACGCGTTGCTACAGCACAAATCTGAGACCAAAAGCCAATGTGATCCCTTACTTTTGAACTCCGTAGTATAAATCAGTTGCATACAGGCTGCAGAGACAGTCTTGTGAGCACATCTTATATTGCACAAAAGTATCTTTACAATGATGAGGAACTTTTCAATATAGTTCAAGAAAAATAGGTATAAAGTTTAAAATCTGCCTGAATCTTCAAATGTTACAATTATGTAACGAAGATAACAATTGCAAATATTAATTAAAAAAAAATTACTCCCTACTTTTCACCTTGTTTTGCAACTTTAGTCGAAAATGGCACAATAAAAAAGATTTTATTTTAATATGGATAGCCGATACGGTTTAGGTTAAATTTAATTTTGGGAAGGTTTTGAAAAAGTGTTAATTTAATTTTCCTAAGCTTTTCCTCTAGTTCTGCTATTCTGTCAAACATTTATTGTAAAATCTATATACAGAGATTTTGTTTCACTAGGATACAATGCTTCTATGAAATCATTGATATGTCTCTAACTTATTTTCAGTAAAGATATATAGGCTGTCCTTATTTTGCTTCTCCTTTGCTTCCTATATCACAGTCACTGAAAGACAGAAACAAAACAGAGAAAACTATTTTGATTTTTTTATGCTAGGCAGATTGAAAAGCAAGTTGGTCTTTGTTTTTTAGGTGGAAACAAATTAAATGCTAAAGTATTGTTATAAGATCCCTGAGAAGCTGCACACCTTTATATAATTCCTGGTTCTTGACTGTCAAACACAAATGTGCTTTAAGCAGGTTAGAAGTAATCCTGTTGTAGCTGACCTTCTTCTGCTATTTGGTATACCATATCTCTTCTATAGATTGCACATTTGAGGTACAGGGTGATAGGCGCTTTATTTGAAAGTCTAAATTTAGACTCCTCTGTGAGGGATTCCTTCTTTTTTGATATAGTTTTCACTATGACCACAAAATTTATCTTACACTTGAAAGTTTAGGAATTAATGTCTATTTGTCATGGTTTGAGCGCTGGCAGTTTGAGAACTGTAATTTCAGCCTTATAACACATTGCGCTATTTAAACACACATGGCTTTTAATCAAAACAAATTTTCATATATTAATTTGGTGGTCTTACAAGTGGTCTTACTGATGTCATTGGCACTACTCAGCTATATTTAGTTAGATCACGTGTCCACATACTTAGAGATTTTTAAAATAGATTTTGCTTTCTCATAAATCATCATATTGAATCATAGAAAAGCCCAGAAGGGACCTCAAAAGATCTTCTACATTTACTGCCCCAGGGGCTTCATTCTCAGTTGCTTTTTCATAAACATCTTAATGTTCATTCATTCCCCTTAAGTCATGTCTTACATCTTACTCCATTCTTCCTACATGTATAGCTTGAGGCTAACTGCCAAAACCCTCCTTAATTCACAGTAATGTATGCCTGTAGCAAAGCTACAGAGTTACCTGCAGAACAGACAGGTATAGGTTTATAGAAGTGAGGAACAGGGAAAGGTTATGGCTCCAGGATTATGTGAAGATGGGAAACTTTGATAATTTATTTTCAGCTAGTATTACTTTTAGAAATGTGCAGGGTTTTTTAAGAATAAGATTAAAGAAGAGAAAATGTGGTATTTACTGCCACCACAATGAGCAATGGTAAGCAATCATAGCAGAGGAGTGGCATGGGCAGGACAAATATTTCCTACATAACCCAATAAAAATCTGGAAACCTTTGAGATAGAAGGATATCTCAGCAGACTAATTACATTAGGTCCTCATTGATTTATAGGAGCTGTTTTTCATAATCATACCTTCAATTTTAATGACCATTCTGAACTCTACTGCTTCTGGTCAAGGCCTGCAGCTTTAACCAGTCTGGTGTAACGGGTTAATTTAGTATCTATCCTCTCCACTCCATCATTGTAGATGCCAATAAGGACATGGAATAGTGTTAAATATTGAAAATATTGCATTGGACCACCTTGAAAGAGTTCTGTGGCCATTTACAACTACTCCTTCAGGGGCTTCTCTCTTTTTTTTTGCACATATTTATAGAAGTTTTTATTCTCTCCTGAGAAGTCTCATTCTGACAAATCATATAAATAACCAACACCATGATTCCACCAATCACTTCTCGTATACACATCTCTTTCCAGCAGAATCTTGTAATATTTGGTGGAATAAGTGTTATTACTGATTTTATTAGCATTCCTGTTTATGGTCAATGCTTTGGAACAGTAAGCCTTGTAAAAGACACTGGTTAGAAAGAGATCAATAGCTGAACATGATATATAGAGACACCAGAAAAACTCCACCTATGGATTTAGTAGGCTGGTAGGAAGAGAGAAGTGCAAAAGAACTGTAGGAAATTTTTGCAGGTGATCACTACAGGATGAAGCATTTGAGTACAGGTTCTGTTTTAAATCTGTCAATTGTTAAAGTAACACAGATATTATCTGAATGTTAATATCTACTATTGTAAGCATTCTTTTGTCACACTCATGAAGATAATATGTCAAATACTTCCATTCTAGTTTTGCTTCTCAACGTAAAATATTTTGGAAATTTCAAGCTAAACCCTTTTTATTAAAATAAATGAAGTGATAACCAATTACTATCAGAAGTACTTAGTCAAAAATAGATTCCTACTTGAATTTATAATGTTGATTTCTCAGAATCACAGAATCATTTAGGTTGGAAAGACCTCCAAGATCACCAAGTCCAACCTCTGACCAAGCAGTGCCTTGTCAACCAGATCATGGCACCAAGTGCCACGTCCAGTTGTTTCTTAACACTTCCGGTGATGGTGATTCCACCACCTCCTGGGGCAACCCATTCCAATTTACCCTTTCTGTGGGTAAATTCTTCCTGACATTAAACCTAAACCTCCTCTGGCACAGTGTAAGGCCATTTCCTCTTGTCCTATTTCTAGTTGCCTGGAAGAAGAGGCTGACTGACCCCCACCTGGCTACAGCCTCCTTTCAGGCAGTTGTAGAGAGTGATAAGGTCTCCCCTGAGCCTCCTTTTTTTTCCAGGCTAAACACCCCCAGCACTCTCAGCCACTCCTCATAGGACTTGCACTCCAGACCCTTCACCAGCCTCATTGCCCTTCTCTGGACATGCTCCAACACCTCAATGCCCTTCCTAAAGTGAGGGGCCCAAAACTGAACACAGGATTTGAGGTGTGGCCTCACCAGTGTTGAGTACAGGGGGACAATCACTGCCCTGGTCTTGCTGGTGACATTATTGCTGATCCAGACCAGGATGCCATTGGCCTTATTGGCCACATGGGCACATTCCCAGCTCAAGTTCAGCTGCTGTTGACCCCAGGTCTTTTTCTGTTGGGCAGCTTTCAGCCACTCTTTCCCAAGCACGTAATGCTGCCTGGGGCAGTTGTGGCTGNATGGTGATTCCACCACCTCCTGGGGCAACCCATTCCAATTTACCCTTTCTGTGGGTAAATTCTTCCTGACATTAAACCTAAACCTCCTCTGGCACAGTGTATGGCNACTGTTGGCCTTGGCCCATCAATCCAGCCTCTCCAGATGCCTCTGCAGTGCCCTCCTCCCCTCCAGCAGATCAACACTCACCCAACTTGGTGTTTGTGAATTTACAAAGGGTTCACTTGGTCCCCTCATCCTGATCATCAATAGGGATATTGAACAGGTCTAACCCCAACACTAATCCCTGGGGTCACCTCTAGAGACTGGTCACCAACTGGACGTGGCACCATTCACCACAACTCTCTGGGCCTGGCCATCCAACCAGTTCTTAATGCAGCAAAGGTGCACCTGTGCAAGCTGTGGGCTGACAGCTTTTCCAGGAGAATGCCACGGGAGACAGTACGAAAAGCTTTGCTGAAGTCCAGGCAGACAACATCCACAGCCTTACCCTCACCCACCAGGTGGGTCACCTGCTTATAAAAGGAGATCGGGTTAGTCAGGCAGGACCTGCCTTTCCTAAACCTGTGCTGGCTGGGCCTGATCCCTTGGTTGTCCTATATGTGCTGTGTGATTGCACCCCAGATCCTCTGTTCCATAACTTTGTGGGCCACTGAGGTTAGGCTGACAGGCCTGGACTTCTCTGGATCCTTCTTCCAGCCCTGTTTCCTTGAGGTTCAGAAAAGTGTTTTACCTTTGCACAGGAAAGGCTGATAACATGTTGATCTTTTTCATTTGTCACAATTTCCACAATACTATGTTTGTGTCCTAACAACTTCCCCGTAGGACTAAAATTAACAACAGGATTCCACAAACGAAGGATTCTGTCATTACCTGAAAGAAAAAAAATTATTATATATAGTCAGAAAAATTGAATAGTCAGTTGTATTCCAAATAAGCTTTGTAATTGAGAGCTTAGTGTTCATGAGTCTGTCCTTTCATTTGGGTAGACTACTCCCACATCAGGATGTGAATTTTTCATTCTAAGGGCTGGATTGCAGCTTATGTTTCATTGCTTAACCACAAACACTTATTAAAAATGCACAACTGATTAGCTTTTCAAAGCCTTTTTATTTTGCTAAAGGAATGGCAGGGACACTGCATGAGACTATGTGGACTAGTCCCAGAGGAGCAGAGTACTTTAACAGAAATACAAATATTTTGTTTCCTTCAATGATGTAATTTATAAAAATGTAAAAAAAATTTTGTGCCCAGTTAGCCAGGACACAAAAGGATAACCTCCTTTATGGAAGGTGAATATGCAGAAAGGAATGGGCATGAAAGTTGAGGGCAGACAGAAAAAAGTAACCACTGATGATTGAGTTTGTAGTAAAGCAAATGAGAATTAGGTGTTTCATACTTATTTGTATGTTCAAACTTTGAATTTGCCTACAATTTAAGGAATAATCTTTGATTGTGTTATAGGTGAATGTTTGGTACTATTTTGTTAATAGTTTCCATAAATATTTCAAAACACAAGGATGTTAAAAATGTATTTTAACTTTCAATTCCTAGCAAATATTGCTAGGAAAAAATTGAATGAATTGTATGCATCTAGCTGAACAGTTTATTTTGACACACAATAAATGGAACAGCCACATTTTGTCTAAACTTCTGCTTGAGTTCTACTTTTCTCTCAGCTTAAATTGAAGAGCAAAAAGCAAAAAAAAACATAGACTAGGAAGCATACGTCCCAAGAGAACCAGCTCAATTATGTTAAGCGCTCAGCTCAATTATGTTAATTATCTTCCTTAAGCTTGTTCAACCTACTGTCATTAGTCAGTCCCTCCATTTCTCTCTAGAGAAATCTATTCCTTTCCTTCTTAATGCAGCAAGATGTGATTTGTTTAGGAGCACCCCATCTCCCTTTTCCTCCATTAAGCAATATTGTTCTCTCAGTTAAATTGATTCCACTGTTTATGTGGCTTCTCTCTAAATGAGAGAGGCTCACTGAAGGAATGATCTACTCTTAAAATAGCTACAACAGAAAGCCATTTTGATTTATGCCAGCTAATTTCACAAGTGTGACTGAGAATTCAACTATGCAAACAGCTGTACCAGTACAATGGAGGGAGAACTTCTGCACAGGAAAGGAAGGCCATGTGTAAGTAGCTGACTGGCTTGAAACTTCAAGGGGAAGAGATTCTTTTTTAGGCAAAACTACTCTAGATAATCTGTATATGCCATAAGCATGGCAGGAAGTAGCCTAAATGGGTTACAACTGCACAAATGGTTTATGAAGCCCTTTCGGATGGGGAAACTCCAGAATGCGGTCAACATCCCTGCTTGCTTCCTCAGAGTTTGTGTTAAGCTGTCCTAGACATGTCCTGCAAGTTAACAGAACCTTATGACCAGGTCAGGGTTTAGGGTGAAACAAGTCAATGGGAGTAAAACTCAGCTTGCAGACCTCCCATGAAGGAGGACATGAAATACAGTTGACAGAAGCCTCCAGTGAGACTGGTGAGATTGGTTTTTATATCAGAGGGAACAGACATTACTTCAACAATATACCCCTTGCCAGCCCCAGATAGAAACTGTCATGTCTTAAGATGATGGAGAACTGGGAAGAAACTGTTGACAATAGCTGATCAACTTGACTATCTGCTTGCTGCACTTTTGAGGAACAGAACCCTTCTTGGTCTTCCTAACTGCTCTGTTCTTTTTATTCCTGAAGTGACAGCAGTGATTGAAGGGGAGGATAGTGCCCTTTAATTCTGGCAGAGAGTTTCTTTTAAGAGTAGAATCACTAACATGATTACATGTAATTTACTTCAGATATTAACAGGAAGATCAAGTGACATTTGGGAAGAAAACCTTTCCCTACATTAAAAAATACTGTTTGCTTTTTATGTGAAATAGTGGATTAATTTTAGTTCCTTTTACTGATGTGGAGATAATGGTAGATTTTATTGTAGTAGATGTGCTCTCTTCTCTCTTTCTGGACTAATGCCAGATTGGCCCTAACATTCACTGCCACACTGGAACATTTCCTGGAACATTTGTTCTCTCCATGCTCCAGATATGCCTCCAGGATTCAGAATCCTGACACAGAAAGTCTGGGTACCAAGCACATTCAAGAAATGCTTGAAGAAGATGTCTATTCAACAGCAATTTTCAAAGATTTTGTGAAATCAGTGATTTGAATCAAAATAGATTCAGTTGTGCATGGTCCTTTTCATGATAAATAATTATAAAACCAGATGTTTAGGGTTTTTTTTAGAAGTCAGATTCTACAATCACAGCTCTATTCTAGCTAGATGTTATGGACTCAAATACCATTTTTCAACATGTGATGCTTTGTCAAACTGTCTCTCCTGCTGACACAGTTTTGCAATTTGTGTGGTATTACAAGCCTGCTGAGATGTCTGCATTTCAGTGGTGTTGAAATCCACTTGAGAACAATAACATATTTGAATGGAGAAATACTAGGCTTAGCCTGGCATCCTCAAAAGACTGTAAATGAAAAATATACCTCCTGGTTTCTTTCTAGGCTGCTACTCCCACCAAGAAAACTCCTTACCCTTTAAAAGAACTTGTCTTTCCTTCAAATCTGTCTTTTAAATAATCTTGCCTGATAATGTCTGCAAAACCTCTTCAGAACAGTCAGACACCTGGGGAACTAGTTTGTCATACTGACAAATGTCTCTGTTTTATTTTCTTTCTTTGTGCTTCCTTTTCTATCTTTGTATGCTCTTCTTAAATTTAGATGGCATCACAGAAAAGAGTTTGCTATGCTTCTGACAGCTAATGCTAGAGGAGTTCTGGTGATTTCTATTACTGGGACTCCTGGGAATTCCTGAAAATGTGCTTCAGTTGTTCCAGGAATTCACAAAGGAAACTGAACAAGCACAGAGTAGCTTCTTTTATCAGTCTTAATCTGTTTATGTTAGATTTAGAAATCACTAATAGTTTTTCTTCTGTTTCATTGCTCACAGGAAAACAACAGCCAGATTTGAAGAACTCATAGGGTTAGAAGTTGATGTATCATTTAAAACTGATCATCTCCTGCCTTTATATGCATTCCTAATTTGATTTTAACTGCAGTCATTCCCTGAAGTGATGATTAAGACATAGCTGGAATTGAAATTAATACAGAATAAGAAGAAAACCATGTAAATTTACCATTCGGTGTAATATTAATGCAAAATGCTACACAGAGAAGTTATTTTAAACTTCTCTGGGCTCCATATTTTAGGCCGCTATCAGGATTTTATCATTTTACTGGTTGAAATCTACCTTAAGCATGAAAAGCAAACTCAGTACCAGGTTTATTTTTATCTTATTCATTTTTACAAATTTCAAATATCTAGAAGACAAAATTAGGTTGTGTCACAGTACTGAAAAACTCATGAGCATAATCAAATACAAATAAATGATGGAAGACTGTGTTAAAATATGACTTTTTAAATAGTCACAGTGATAATTCATCACAGTATGTAACATTCCATTCGTGCTATAAACACCTGCCTAAATAACATTAAGCTGGGGCTTACTAAAATGTTTAGCAGATTTGTCCCTGCTGAATACTTTAGAAGCTAGCCTGCAATCAAAGGCTGGATTTTTCTTTTATGTTAATTGCCAAATGAGACAATTAAACATAGCTTTTACAAATGTTTGAACATGTCATCAAGAAATCTATATATTATGATTCCTGAATTATTTACCTGTTATGGTCTCTCATTTTTAGGTTATATTACAGGTAAAATTGCAGGCTCCCTAATTAACAGGACTAGCTTATGTTCATTTTAAACAGTTTAAATCTGTCATTAATTGGATCATCAATGTGTGTTTCTCAATTAGTCAAGAGTGAGATGACTTTTAAGATACAGAGGCAAACATAGTGTGCTCCAGCCTGATGGTATGCTGTGCCATTGTTAGCAGTGCATTCTATCAACAGAGCACAGAATTCTAAAGCTCAGCTTTTGAAGGCTTTAACAGAGGGGTCTCTCAAGACCTGTAGTATTATTCTAAATTCTGGGTGCAGCTTCACAGTAGGCCCTGACTGATTTAACTTCACAGTGAAATTGAAAGAGATGACCCCACCCTGTCTTTGGACAGGCATTCCCACTGTGCTCTGGGACTCTTAGTAATACGGCTTAGGAATAATTTCCTTTAAAATATTCAAGGACAGCAGCAGGGCTAAGCTTTGGGAATGAGGGTGAGAGGCAGGAGGATGCCCTTCAATTACAAGATGAAGGATAGTGGGTGAACAAGCAAGACAGGATTCCAACTCAAGTACTTTCAGTACTTTTGTGCAGTCAAAGTCAAAACAAATTTGAGAAAACTCATCTGCTTCTAAAATATCCTGATTAGGGATCTGTTTAGATGGGAGAGGAGCTCCTGCATTCTAACTCTGCCCTCCGACCATCACAAACAAGTATCCAATCTAAACTTTTCAAAGAACCAAGCTCCATTTAAAACTGAGAATATTTTTCTGCAACTGCCACTATTCAGAAGACTCTTCCTGAATATCACTGCTCTAATTTTTGCTCTAATAGACATCAGTGGCATTCCTTGTTAATTGTCATTTTTCTAGGTTATAGGAAATATACTTTTTAAATCTCTGCGCAATGGTGCAGTTAGAGCTTAGGTCAGTTGTTTAGAGCCTGCTGCTATAAACACCAAGATTGCGAGTTCAATCACTTTACGGGCCATTCACTTAAGAGTTGGACCTGATCATAGTTATGGGTCCCTTCCCCCACCCTTTTTCTATATTCTATATACTTTTCTATATTCAACTAATCTTTCTCAAACATGGTTCATATCAGCAAGACAGAACCAGCACATGCACCTAGGGCAAGTCGTGCTGCATGATTGTCCTATTTCTTTTTCAGTGCCACAAGTGTTTACTGCTAGTCACTGACAAAGTGGGCTGAGTGCATTAGGCAGACCTTTGGTCTGGCCTACCACAGCTATTATAATTTTCTTATAAAGTTTATCCAGATTCTTCTCTTCTGCTATTTCTGGAGGAAGAATTTTCAGTGTGTAAAAGAAACTTTTTCTAGTTCCTGTGACATTTTTCCTATTCAGACACTTTACCCTGGTTTTATTACTACAGCAAAATCCTCCCGTTGTACCTGTAGGAAATAGTGACCACATTTTGTTGAATAGCACCCCCCTACTTTATGTCATCAATAAATTTCTCCAGACTACTTTTTTTTGTGACAAGGTAATCAGTGAAAACAGCATCTCCTCCAAGGCTAAACGTCAAAATTTTCACTAATAACTCTTCTACAGCTTTTCCTTTAAATCTTGTATCTAGAAAAATCAATAGAACTGCCTGATATTTATTTTGATATCTTTCACAGTTTTCCTCTTGGTAAACTGTTACAATTCAACATGAATTGCATTACATCCCATATACTGCCATGTATACTACGCTGCCATGTATATTATCGAGGCTGGACAGCAGAGTCTTGGCCATTTTTTAGTTCTTCTTGTATATAGATGTAAGAATTCTTATGTTTACTATTGCAAGTTTTAACAAAGTTTTAAGCAATAAAGACTTGAAGAAAAGCAGCATCAATGTCACTCAAGGGCACCACCCTATAAGACAGAATATATAAACAAGGTTGCTGCCATACTCCAGCAGCTTTTCTGCAGCATCAAACATGACCACTGCAGTAGACAGGCCCATAAAATTATTGGCTAGCAGGGTAGAAGTGGATGTAAGAGTGCCACTTCTGCAGTCTGCTCTGGGATAAAGAACCAACAGTAACACTTTGGGGAAACATGACCAGAGAGACCAATGGAAAGTAATAAGATGGGCCAATGTGTCTGCTTAAGCTATGAAAGTATGGTGGAAGAGTAATAGGGTGGAAGGTCTGCCGATTCTGCAAGGAATAATGTGTATAACCTGGTCAAGGCCACAGTGACTTGGAAAGATACCTTAGAGTAGTTGAATATACTGTTTCTTCTGGTTTTTTATATAAATGATACTTGAATCAAACCCAGATGGAGCCCTTGACAGATTCCTGTCAGGAAGTATATCTCTCCAGACAAGGGCAAAGAGAAACTAAAAGCAAGGCCTCTGTTTCCTCTAATTGTAGGCAGAAGCCATTGTTGAAATTCTAGGATGCTAACTCAGCTTAATTTGATATTATTTAACTCAAATTTAAAAATTCACAATTTTTTTCCAAGAATAATCTCTTGGAAAAAACCCAATACTTACCTCCAGTGACAATGACTTTTGCCTTTCCACAGTATGTGAAGGCATTTACTCCTTTAGGGACAGAAAATTCCTTTACAGGTCTGCAATAATTAATAAAATAATCATGTAAGAAATATTTGGAAAATACAGTCTACAGTCATTCTGCCTTATTTTTCTGCAGTATATGGAATAGCTGTTTGCATAATGTATGCAATCTCATGTTAAAAGCAAATTGATTTATAACAGAGACTGGCATCCACGAAACAGGAACAGAGTGCACTTTCCATTAAAGAAATAAATATCTGATCTGCACACCTGAATCATTTAACAGGCAAACCCCAAATGGACTCCTAAAATGGTAGCTCTTGCCAAAGTAAGCTGCACATAAGTCTGTGTGTTTAAAGCAGCTTATCACTGAGGAAAACTACCAAAGAAACTGCGTTTGCTTGTTTCAGACATGGAGGTCTACTGTGATCTCAATGTTACATTACGTAAGTGCAGTTACTTTTCTGTTGCTTCTCTATAATGTACTGTACAATGAATAGTCCTTGTATGATCTATTTTGTGTTGTATGTCAACATGAAGAGACCACAAGTATCTGAAACTCAACAGTTATTCTACCACATTCACTGCTAAAGCATGGGAATTCAAACAGCCAACACAGACTGAAATTGACTCAGTGTCCCTTCTAAACCTTCTGCTTGTCTCTCCCAGTTTCATCCATTGCTACTAATGAGTGAATATTTTATTGGTTTTGGATGTAGCAATAGCAGGGTTAACACCTGTCATTCCCAGGAAACAATGACTGCCAGTGTAAATAAGCAGTACAGAACTAAATAAGAATACTTTTAATTTTTTCTCTGGAAACTCTGGAAACTTCGAGGAATTAATGAAAGAGCTTGTTATTTCTAGGCAGGTGTAAATAAAAGGCTGTTTGCTTCCTATTATTTAGAGGGAGAAAAGATTTCTTTCCAGAACTCTAACAGAGAAGTCTTAATTATCTTGACAGGACAAAATAACAATTAATTGATTTAAATGTATGATTAACAGACTTCATAAGGATTTTTCACCTTTTATACTTCTATATAACTGTCCATTAGCTTTTTAATGGACAGTGTTGATACTATTCCAAGACCAATGGGAATAAGGGATTCTGGCACTGTGAAGTCCTGCCCAAGCCACGGCCTTGCAACAGAAGCACCTTGTGATGATACCCATACCTCTCTTTTTTAGATACTTTACAAGAAGATATTGTAGCTGTTCATCAGCCATTATTGGCAAACAAACTTAAGTCCCATAAGAGAGAAGGTGCATTGCATCCCTCTTCGAGTACAAAAACAATTCCTTGCTACAAAGTTAATTGGGGAAATTTCTTTTGTTAGAACCAGTAAATAATATTTTTAAACTAGTTATTTATTAAATGGACATTTCCAAGTGATTTGATCTATAGGTATTTTTAGGACTATTGATTCTATTTTAACAGCTGTGTAATTTTTCAGTTGTCTAAATATAATTTCATCTATCTACTGTGAGAAACTGCTTAGAGATATGTATTTATGTATGCATTTTGAGATGCAACTATAGCCAGTGTGAAATGAAAAAGAACTACCAAGATAATTGCAGTTTATGTTCTATTTTGAAGTATATGATGGTAGCATCTACTCTTTTGACTAGACTTTTGGCTTTGCAGCCATAGTCTTCTTTCTCTTCTAATTCTATTTTTCCAAAGCTCCCAACAAAAACAAACGGGATTTCTTAGCTTTTCAACTGACACAGTATGTGACCTTGGACAATCTAAAAGTGTTTCACAGTTCACTTTCCCCATCCTCAACAGACATGCAATACTCATAAAACCCAAAGTTACTGTATTCATTCAAGAATAAAACCAAAAATATTTATGGCATGTGTTATACAAGAAATAAAACAGATTACAATAACTGTAGCTACTAGCCTTAAAAATCTATTAATCTCTCTGGATGTACCTCACAGAGGAATTGAGAAGCTGATGTAATATCTACAGTCTTTTGAAACAATTGAATGAAAAGTTCTTTTTATATATTACTTACAGGTCCTTCTTACATCAAACTGAATTTGTATTATTTAATTGTGCTATGAAATTTTTAAGTTCACAGACTAATTAGGCTTGGAATCAGTTAAATCAGCTAATAGCACTGATGAGCCATATGAATAAGGACTTGGCACAAATAAGGAGGACATAACCTCTTTCCTGCTGCATTGTAGAACCACTTCACAGCCCTTAGAATAAATAGTGCTCTTGGTTTAATCTTGTATAACTCAAACTTGTGAAAATAAAACTGTAAATGAAATTTAGTTGAGTTTATTTTTGACTGGGTATAAATATACCCAGTATATCAAGGGATACATGACATATGTGCAACAAACCAATCAATTTTCTAACTAAAATTTGCTTGCTGAGGAGAAATTGGAGGAGACAACACTGTCAACATAACATATTTTAAGGGTTCTGAATACTCAACATATATGGACAGTCCACTCCTACATCAAAAGCTAGCACACAAAAATATCCAAGCATTTAAACAATTGCATTTTTGTTTTTATTAGCAATGCTAATAGAAAAGGCGGATTCAATATAAGAAGATGACATCTTATGAGGCACTGATCGCCAGCAGAGTTATAAAGCAGAAGATCTATTGTTTTCTAGAAGATGTCAGATACTTACAAGTAGTCCTCTAGTCGCTTCATGTCATCCAAAACAAAGGAATTAATACTGTCTGTGGAGCAGGATCCAAAACGTTTTAAGGCAGAAAAATACTTAACCTTCCCAACCCAGTCATCATGTAGCTTGCGTTTAGGACTAGGAATATAAATGGAGAAGTTATTAGGCTACAGTAGCAACTACTGTGATGTGTCCGTAGGTGGACAGGGATTTTGTCAGTGAGATTATATAAACAACCAGTGCTAACATTTAACATCCAGGGCAGATATAGAACCAGTTTTCCAGCTCAAATGCAAGCAGAGAGAAAGTCGGGGTTGAACCATGCTCTTTTCTAGTCACAGTCATGCTCCCATCTCATTGGGCACAACAAAGTTCCTTTGTCAAACTGGATAACAGCAATTGTGAATTCTCCCCTTGAATTGTATTCTGCATCCTCTCAGTTGTAAGATCTCTTGTAAAATCTTCTACTGAAAATGACGACATTTCCTTCATGCAACAACAAGCAAATCACACCGCAGTTTGAAAAATTATTTTCTTTGGTTAGATGGGCTTAATTTAGAAACAGAAGCTAATCCTCCACTTAGGGCAAACAAAACCCAAATTAAAAACAAACCCAAATTAAAAACAAAACATAATGCAAGACTGATAATATTTCATCATAAGCAACTTACATGTCAAAAGATTCGGAGTCCAAGACTTTAAATTGTGATTCTTTTTCGGCTTTAGATTGTTTCATTATGAAGTCATCACTGGTGATAGTAAGCAGATAAACATAACCCTTATCATCTCCCATTAAGATGGTATCCTTTGCCAGGTTATCTGCCATAGTCACCGTACAAACACAGAGCAGACAGTTTTTCATTGGTTTGATGACAAAGCCATCACTCTGTAGAATGTGGTAGAGAGTTTATTAGATATTGCATGAGGGCCCTTAAATTGAATCTATCGTACTTATCTAGCTACATCAGCATTCAAATCTTGACTTTGTTTTTTCAAGCTGCCCCTGTGCTAGCTGTTTCCCGGTATCAGAAACTCATGGAAGACCATCACAAAGTGGAGTTAAAAGCAAATCCTCGAGGCTTGCTTTTGTTGCAAATCCAAGATTTTGTTTCATAGGTAGTTTTTTGCACTTCAGTGAAAAAGTATTAATTACAAATTCTAGGAAGGATGTCTGCATACTATGTGGGATGGTGTATTTGCTAAAACTGTATATGGTTTCCTGTTCAAAAATAAGATGCTCTCTACAAGAAAATTGGAAATAACCAAACTAAAGAATTCTTTAAATCACAAAATTTAGCAGTAATACACAGGGATAATCTATATCAGAGTCCTAATTAATAATACAGCCTGGAAGTGTCAAGTGTACCAATACGGGCAGGTGTTTCAATTTTTGAAGCACAGAGATGGTGGGAATGAATACAGTTGCATGACACTGTGGTATTTTGCTAGAAGGCCCAGGAATGGGATTCAGGGTCATCTGCATTACATTGTTTATTGATTCTACTGCCTGACTCCATCTGTTATTTGATTAAAGCATCCTTGTCAACCTAAACTGGGAACTGTTCACATGCCATAGGAATTAACTGCATCAATGCCATCTGTGTAGCACAGAAACATTGGTGATGTAATAGAGATAGGACTGTCCATATATTATTTCTGTGGCCTTGAAAGAGGGCTGCACCTATTCATCAACAGGATACATGTAGCTCTCACTGATGTAATGAGTGGAGGGAACTTGGAGAATAATAGGTGGAGAATAAATATTTGAGCCGTCCTCCAAGAAGTCTGACTGAATTGACAAAAATACTTAAATTGACCTGTCTGAGCTTGGGAAGCAACCTTTTAATATTGGAAAAAGAATCCTAAAAAATCTTATCCAAAAAATAATTACTTGGCTTCTCCTCATCATTTCAGCTAACTTGGAATTTCCAAGAGAAGTTCCAGGAACAGGAAGAAAAAGCTAAGATATGTGTCAACAAAAATGCATAAGACATAAAAGAAAATTTTAACAATTTGGACATACATTATTAACATGAAAATGTTTTTTACCTTAGAAAGTTCTGAATGAAACATAGACTATGAAGAAATATTTTCTTTAAATAAGGAAGTTACCTCAAAAAGAATCTTTGTTGTATTCCTTGTAAAACCTGTTCCTTGATTCTTAATAGATTCTGATATATGTATGCCCATGCACACATTTTAGGTACATAGGTGCACATGTATGCACTAGATACACATGGAAAAGAAATTCTTTGGGGGCTTGTTTGCACCATAGTGTAAATTTTTTCTTTTCCTTCCAAACTTTTAATATACTTTAATAATCCCATTTGGCATGTAGAGAGTATCCCTCCTTTAGTGTGAATTCCACTGTTTCACTGAGTTCCTATAAGGACAACAGTGAAAAGTCTTCACCCTGTTAGTCCAAAGGGATGTGAATGTATATTGGAAACAAAGACTGGTCAACTTTCAGGTTTCATTTTGGCATTTGTTTGATCCAACATAATACCTTGCTCTCTTTTGATTTATAGTCCCAGAGAATGATTGTGCTTTCAGTTACAGCCACGACATATTTCAGATTAGGCAGGAAATCACATCCAGTGATCCAAGCAGTATCCTGATGAAAATAAAACCAGTAGCTAAAGAAGGATTTTCTCTGTAAATTTATCAACTTTTCTATCACGTAAGTACATATTTTAAACCATTTCCACATAAATCACATATACTTTGCACTAGCATATGCTACATCTAGCTCCACTGAGAGTTCTAACTCCAGGAATAGCTCATACATGAATTTACAGAGGCACCAGGCTGAACTTCTGCTATCAATGACTCACCTGAGAGGCACAAATGCTGCACAGGAGAGGACACAATAAACATATAGTGTTAGTCGAACTGTAATGACAATCTGGAAAAGTACTCTGAGCAGAGAAAAGCTTAAGCTAAAACATCCATAGTAAAGCAGATTAAGCTTTTACTTGAATACAGTTTGGTTTGAAACAAAAGAAATTTAAAGGTAGTCCAAAATTTCAGCTATAAAAACAAAACTGAAATGAATGCTTATGAAAATAAGTAACTTTATTAATTAATTTTAATTCTCCCAATAGGTAGACCAACTATTTACAAACATATACATCTGCCCATATTAAGCCATTGTTCAAGTATACCTCCTATTATACAGGTATTAATGTAAAACAATTTCTCTTGCAAAGTATAGATCGGACTCCTTATGCCTCTACTTTTATTTCCATTGTTGTACACAATATTGGTTTTGCTCTTAGTGTAAAGAGTCCAAAATCCTGACAGAGGATATCAACACTCTGTTGCAGGAGAGAGCTTCTCTCCTTCCTAATGATCTGTGGAGAAGTGGTAATACATTTACAAGGATTTTTTGTGCCCTTTACTACAATAAACATGTGGAAAATGTCAGCCCTGCAGAGGCCTTGTGGATTGTTTGGTAATTCTTACGGAAGAGTTTGTTAACTGTGGCTTTTTGAGGTCCTTATAATAGTGTCAGATAACAATGACTAAATGGCTTGAAAAAGATGATTTTACATTTGTAGTTGTCACAAATTTGTTGTGTTGGTTTGTGATTATGCAGTCAAAGTAACAGTTTTCAGCTTCAGAGGAAAGGTTATAAGAATTTCCCTTGTTAGTGCTACTACATTTGACAGACAAACCAGGCAGCTGCACCAGATAAACCTTTTCACTTTTTTCTTATTCCATCCTATCACTCAAGGGCTCTTATCTTTCCTCCCTTCTTTGACACGTTTTATGGCAGAGATGTCCTTCAAAGGTGCCTAATACTGCGACAGCTGCCAAATATTGTCCCACTTTCGCAGCAAAAACCCCTTCACATTCATTGAGGAATCATTTTAAGACAAGTGCTTAGTGTTCAGAAAGGAAAGGGACCCTGAAGCCCACTGCAGCATCAGGCTAGCACTCCAGCTTCTTCCATCTTCTTTCTCTTGGCATCTCTGGGGGAGATCCTACCTTTGCATATTTGAATTGGGGAAAGTGGTTCCTACAAGCAAAGTCGGAATGACTAAAATTCACTCCTGTAGCACTTCTGTAGGAGAAGCTCTAATTCTAGTCGAAGTTTCCAAAAGTCAGTTGGTCTCAAGATTATTTCCCACAGTTACCTCTCTGCACTGATTCCACAAGTCAGATTAGCCCTTGCAATAAATTAAACACAACTGAGGCCCTGCTTTCTGAGTTGGAGTAGTAGGGTCTCTGGTGTGGAGTACTTCTGTTGCATTTTAGAACTCCCACAATATATAAGAGAGAACCAACAAAATGCACTGCCTCCTGGCACAAGATACCCACCTCAACTTTTAGGTCAAGGGGTCACATCACTTTGCTAAGACTGATGTCTCTTTTCTACAGGTCATCTGAAAGAAGCTCATTACCTAAAATCTGCAGTGATACTCCCAGGGTAAACATGAGGTTTTAATGTATACACTGTGTAGCCAATCATCTACCTAGCAAAATGTAGACTTGTTTATCATTAACAAATTTAAAATTTTAATTATTTAAATTTTATAGTGACAATTGAAGTTCTGGATTTTCGAATAAAAAGTTCTGGCAAGGTGAAGGATAATTTGGCAGAAAAATAAGCATTTATCTGAGGTTTCATTTATCAGAGGAAAGAAATCAAGTTACTCAATTGTTTCAACAACTGAAAGGAATAAATTGAAACTATTTGACCTACAGCAGCCTATGAAAAATCATGCAGAAGTCCCAAAGTTAGAAGTAGTATTAGAATAATGCACAGTTTCTACTTATTTCAAGTTAGTACATGCTGATTTTTACTTAAAATTATTTAACAGGAAAGAGACAAAAAAGAACTTACTTCAACATGGATGGTTGTCAGAACTTTCATCTGAAAAATCAAGAAAGATATTGTCACAATAACAAGGTAGTTCTTAAATTAAAAGTCTAAACAGAGGCATCTCTTCTCTTCAGAGGCAGATCAGAACAATAATTGCTAACTGAAAGAGCAGGTGGGTTAAGATCTGAGAAAGATCCTTAACCTGCCTGCTGTCTGTTGTCCTTATATTGTGAAGAACTTAAAACTTTTCTTTCCCTCACAATTGTTTCATAGTGTCTGGTTTGGTTTGGGGTTTCTACATTGAGATGTGGAAGTGAGGAAAAGAAGTAAAAACCCCTCACTTTTACAACATACAGAGTACAGATCAGCTGGTCTTCTGATGGAATTGTGCTTTTAATGGTTTTTGACAGCTAGAACAGCATCAGCTCCTGTGAGAAATAGTATTTATCATATAGAAACCCAAGCTAACGCTGGCCCAATGCCACATCAACTAGTGCCAGCAAAATCCCTGGCAGAGGATTCAGCACTTCAGGCTGCAAACAGGAAAAAAACCACATTGGTACAGCACCTTTCACCAAAGGTAACTACTGGTAGACGGTGTTAACATGTGGCTGAAAAACTGAAGTATTTAAAGTGTCACCATTGTCCAGCAGAGGCAGGGTTACCTTCTACGTCTTTTAACAAAATGACTAAGTTTTCAAAAGCAGTTTCAACCTTTTCCTGTCTGAAACACCCACAGATGATTTTTCACCTCCTCTTGTCCCTGCACCTGCCCCTCATCACTAATTATTCAACGGCACCTCATACCCATCCCAGCAATTCCACATTTCATAAACCAAGAAGCTAGGAGCAAGTCTTTCTTCCCATAGAAGTGAGATGCCAGGTGTCATCATGGACAGCTTTTGAGCAGAGTTTAAGAGTACTGTTAACCAAGAGATGGATATCCATGCACTGTTTCACACTTGGCTTTATCTACAGTAACTAAAATGTGTCCTTAAGGCTGCCTACTCCTACAGGTCTTATGTGCTGGCCAAGGCAGTATCCGTCTGAGAACCTGAGCAACGTGTCCCATATTCTGGAGTAACCTGGAAGTAGTTGATGGTATAAAGCTGTATACAGATGTTGAGTCATATTAGCCCCACATTCATTGCAGAAAGCAATGCTTAGCCCTCAAATAGAATCATGGAACCATAGAATAATTAAGGCTGGAAAGGATCTTTAAGATGATCAAGTCTAACTGTAAAACTAACACCACCAAGTCTACCACCAGATCATATCCGCAACAGCCACTTCTACACATCTTTTGAACACCTCCAGGGTTGGTGACTCAACCACTTCCCTAGGCAGTTCTAATGGTTGACAACTCTTTGGATAAAGAAATTTTTCCTAATATCCAATCCAATCCTCACCTGGCAAATCTTGGGGCTGTCGCAATGCCTTAGTCATTTTCAGAACATAATTTTATAAGTGAGAGTTGAGGTCCCTAATTCACCGTGTTAAGCAGCTGGGTGTAAAATAATATACATTGCAGTCACTGATGTCAAATAAAATCAGTCCAGCCTATGAGGAGGCAGCAATTCAACTTGAAAATAGCAGGGGCAGGTAGGGGGTAGGGAGGAGAGCTGTTTTTAATCTTATACTTTGGGAAATTATTTTTCATAGGTACATAAGAGGGATAATGTTCTGGAGGACAGGATTTCAAATAAATTATTTCAGTGTTTACCAAAACTGCAGTATTGCTTTGTTATTTAATCATCCACAGGAGTCCATTCTTGGTTTAAATGCTCCTGTCATAAGCATTATGCACTAATTAGCTAAAACCCCTAGAAAGCATTAGTGCTGCTTTAAAGCTTCACTGCATTGCCTGAAATAAATTTTAAGAAACTGGTTACATTAAAATTGTACAAGTGTAAAGCACCAATGAGCATAAATGCCTGATAGCCTGGGTTTCTGTATGACACATTCTATCTCATAGCCTCTATAGGTGCATGTCACAAAATAGTAATATGATAATCTGGGAAATGAATGTACAGACTTTAGTTTAACAGCATCTTAAGCCCAAATTTCTACTTACAATGGTACAGATCTCCTTATGTTTTACTGATGAGGGAACTAACTGTGAGCCAGTGTCATGCAGGCTGTTGTAAAACTCATGACTTTCAAGCTTCTAGATGTTGCTGTACTGAATAAATCTTATTTGCAAACAACTGTCTCTGTCCATTCTACATATCTTCAGTAGCTGTAGAAAACAGTTAATTCTCTGATTTCCACTCTACATCTAAAAGTTAATTTCAATAGCATATTTTTTATTTAGGGAAACCTTTTCTAAACAGAAATGCAGATTATTTTATATAAAATGTATTTCTATGAAGAATGCCTATTATGAGCCATCTCTATCTTCTATCAACTTGTGTGGACTGTCTAGTAGGTTTGTAATTGAGAAGAACAATGTATATTTCCTGCTGTACTTGAAAATATAGAAAAAGTTAACTTTTATAAGAAAGATACGTAGTTTTTTAAATGGGAGAATTTGAATGCTAGATCACAGTCCACTCAGTTCCCCTATGTACTGCTAATGGAATAATAAAAGAGTTTGATTGAGAATTACCTGTTTGTTAAACATAGTTAGCACTCCTTTCTGAGAGGCTGTTACTGTGAGATGCAGAAGGGGCACCTTCACTATACCCTTGATCACATCTTTTCTCTTGACAACTGTCAATGACAAAATATTACTCTTCATTTTACAGACATGGAAAGCATAAACAACAAATAGAACTACCTTAGTAAGGAAAACATAAACAAATAGGACTATAATAGTAAGAACAGTTTCTCTTCCTGGCATGCATTTTGGTGCCATATGCAAGGCAGCGATGCAATATATCATAAATTATCCCATACTTGGTTTAATTAATCATGTTGCATTTTAAATATCATTAATGTAATTCTGGATGTGCCAGTTCTTCCTCCATATTTTCAAAAAAATACAGAAAGACAATGTGTAACTGCATAAATAAATAGTCTGGTTCAGAAAAAAAAATCATAATTTCAAAATAATTTAGGAATATGGAGAACTGGGAAATGCAGCAGTGGAGTGTTCAATGTTTAGTAAAAACCCATGGTTTTTTTTTTTTTCCTTCTGTGTTCCATGTATTTTGGAACGAAGGAGAAGGAGAAGGAGAAGAAAAAAATATGGGATTTTATCACCCTAATTTCAAGAAAGCGAGCAGCACACTGCATTAGAAAAAATATAGTTTTTGATGTAAGATGAAGTATGTCACCTGAATGAGTAATCTGCTGTTTTTCAGATACAAGCAAAACCATGCTTTCTTTCGACGGGGAAGACACACCATCACTTTCTCCTTTGAAACAGCCAAAAATCTAAACAAAACAAAATAGAACTAAACAAGTAATTTATTGCAAAACTACTTCTGGAAGATATATGTATAAAGTCAAATAGTTATCTCACACTTTAATAATTTAATATTCTTTGAGTAAGTACCTTAGTACTATTTCCTTTAACCATCAGCTGTCAATATGACTTTAGACTGCTGAGATCTGATACTCAGGCACAATCTTTCTTCAATGTTTGTAAAGAACTCAGCTTACACAGGGCTTCTAGGAATACAGCCCATCTATTTTTTAAAGTTGTTAGTACAGTTTTGCTTTGTAAATAATCATATTCAATTTCCATTTTCCAGTTCTACCTACCTCAGCTAGGGAAAAAAAGAAAACAAAACTAGCAAAAGGCAGACAAAACAGACAACTCCATATTTATAAATGAAGACATTCAATGCAGCATAATAGTTTAGCCAACACAGAAGAGTATTTCCATAAAGATATGTAGATTCCCATTTGCTTAAAAGAAATGTAGTATAAAGACAATTTTAAAAAAATCCTTTATTGGCCATCTCCCTAAGTCTGACAATGTTCTATTTGAACATGATGAAGATCTCTGCACAGGATAGTCAGGTAAGAACCTTATTTCTGCTCCAGGGTGTGAAATTTTAATTGGAAATGCTCTACAAATCTCAAGCTCTGTACCCAAAAGTAGTTTAGTCATTTCTTTAGGAAATTAGTCCCACTTAGCTGTACAGATTTTTTAAACTCCTTTCTCATGTTATGGACATTATATATACTTCCATTCATGATTTCTAAAAGCAATGCCCCTTTGGATGGGAGACAAAATGTTTTATTTTATTCTAGTTCAGTATTTTCCATGTTATACAATAGAACTCCCATTTTCATTCTTTGAGGGATCCACATGTACATCTTTCAAAAAAAATAGTCTCACACAGCATTACTCTTCATCTTTCACTTCACAGCTCCCTCCTTTCCATATACACAATTATTAGCTATCATATATTCATGTTTTTCAAGAAAGTTTATAGGCAAGCCATATTAAAAGACTGTCATCAGTCAGCTCACACTTGGTAAAATTTGAGAAATGCTCACAGAAAGGGCTCTGGGGAATTTTATCCCAAGGAAATCATGCACAGATTTTAAAAGGAAACTAAAGAGGCTTCACCTCTTTTACTACATCCCATACTGTGCTTGTTTGTGTAACTATGTAGCTGAATAATTTATGTAATTATGTAATTTGGTAACTAGTCTGACTGCATTAAAAACTCAATAAGGTTTTGGAGTAAATGATCCACACTCCAGCAAACATACAGAGCTTCCCTTATTTCTCTTATAAACTAATGAGCCTGAACATAATTTGCTACTGTTCTGCTAGCCTAAACAAAGGACAATCAGTCCTTCAGACTGTCAGCTATTTTCCAGATTTGCCCCAAGCCCTCTTTGAAGGAAATCTTTAATGGCTGACATGAGCAAAATCTGTGATTAATGTGACACTGTAAGTAAAAACAATGGTTAAGAAAGGTAGTAACCAGAAATGTTCCCAGACAGAACCTTATTAAATAGAAATGGCTTAACACACCACTTTTAGGATGATATTAGGAAATCACTTGGTAACAACTGTTGATAACATGTAAGGAACAGATGGTTGGGTATCTTCAAGGTTCCAATATTAGGATGATGTTCCCGAGTAACATAAAATGTAAATATGCTGATGAATTTATAGTTTGTGTCACTTGCAAATACCCTGCCATAAGACTTTAAGTCCAGCAAGGATTTGCCATGTATACAGTGCCTCCCATGCTATAGTAGGAAATTCACTGTGTGCTGGGAGTTACGTCCCTTCTGCACAATTCTGTCTTCAGGTAAGAAACAACCAAAAATGTCTTGTAGTGATATATGATGATGGGTGCTCTTGATAAGGATTGGCTCTAACAATCTAAGAATCAGTAATTTTTATAGAACAGTTACCTGAAACATTACCCATGGTTAATACCTTAATAAAAGACACATTTCTAGAGCAAGTGTTCATTTCTCAAAACATGTGCAAACAAAAAAGAGAACCATGTTTAAAAAAACCTGACAAAGTACTTTTTCACAAAATGTGAAAAACTGGGTGCTATGGACCTTCTTAGGTGGATTCAGAAATAACTTACAAATGGATAGATTAAAAATCCAGGAAGGGATATTAAACACAGAGTGCATTTGCAACTCTGGCAGAGGAAATCCTTAAGATATGTGCAGACAGATGCAAAGAGGGTAAATTGGATCTACTATTTCACAGTTACCTCATTCTTACATGCTTTTTACAAAGGTTTGCTATTTACCACTATTACAGACTGAAAAATTGATTACAAATATCTCATTCATCTACAGGACTAAATAATATATGTAGAATTCTCTGGTTCAAAAACTCTACTAAAATGCTGCCCTACCTTTAAGGCTTCATATTCAAAGTAAGGGCCAGATTTATGCTGTAAACAGGGGAAGAGAAAGGCAAGGAAGCAGAGGTAAGAGAAAAGAGAGGAAACGAGAAAAAAAGGAAGCATTTCTGAATGTTTAGCTAAAGACAGACGTATCCTCAGAGAACAAATGGCACACTGTCATCACAAGAGATTTTGCATTTTGTCAAGAAGCCTGAGTGACAATGCATATCACTGAGGTAGTTCACTGAAGACCTGAACACACTCAGGCTTTAGGCAGCTAGGATAAATAACAAGAGAGTGCCTCATTCTGCCTTGGAGCTCATGAACAACAGACTCGTGAACAACACACAATCAACAGATAAATACTGTCACCATTTAAAATTCTAATTAGTTTTTCATATTTAAGAAAATTTTAGAAATCCTTACCTCAAGCCATTCTGGCCTTTCATCAAGGTTGCTCACAACCTTCCTGAAAAAGGCCTGAATATCCTGATCCTTGACTGCTGAACCAAAAAGTGTTCGTGTGGTTGTATAGAACTTTTCATAATCTATCTCATCTGTATGGGAGGAACAATGTCCACACAGTTTAAAACTGGCAAGCTACATATTCCTTTCTTATCCATCCTATCTCTGGTTTTACTTCTTCTTCAATACTAATACCATGGAAGTTCCAGCTTCTCACATTGTATTCACTAAAGCATTTGAAAAGAAAAAAAATCAGTCCTAATATTTTCTCTTTTCAAAACTACCTAATTTGCAATGCATGACAGGAAACAGATAAAAGTATCTTTTTTCTTCCCTTACTCACCATAATTCTGATTTGTTTTTTTTGCACCTGAATGGTGTGTGGGATAAAGTTTATTCTTTCAAGCAGCAATAACCACTTGCATTGAGAAAAGCAAAATTTTACCTTCATTATTTACAATTAATAACTGTATTTACATAACTTATTGAGTTTGTGCTTTTACGGAAACAAGTTAGCATCATGCTAACTTCTATATGTGGCAACTCCACCAATCATATTTTCTGAGTGATCACCATGGCCTTATAATTTGGCCAGAAATCCTAATAGGAGGAGAAAAGAACTTTCACAGTGCAATCTCTCTATTTCCTGTAAAAATCAGTTACAGTTAGAACACTAATTTGAAGGAAATTATCATCTCTCTGTGATATGTTCTCTCCATGTGAAAATTACCCTTTACCATCTGAATTAGTATCTCTTACCATCATCTTTAGTATACAAGCCTGAACTCTCCTTGGTCTTCTGGATGATCATTTTTTCAACTAGATTCTGGAACTGCTCCAAAGCATTCTTGAAATCAATCAGTTCAAGAGAAGGATAACCCTCCTTATCACGACCCTTCTTTCCAGACATCCTTTATGAACAGAAGACAAGAGGGAAAGCTCTTCTTACAGCCAAGTCCAAGCCTTGCTTTGTTCCTTTAACTCCCACATGAGTTCATGTGAGATGCAGCTGCTTGACAGGTATGCCAAACGTTACATAATAAAAAACAGGAGACCCTGGCTTAGCATCTCGAGCTGGCAAACAGCGTAGTGAACTGTGGATGTCACAACATCCCACCACATCACAGATACCTACTCACTGAGTGTCCCCAGGTCATGAACCAGGACCACTAAGTAACCTGGCATGTGAGATTATTTCATTTTATCTCATGTAATTGGCGACAGAAAGACTTTGTGCTTTTTTACACAGAATAGTTAGGGTTGGAAGGGATCTCTGGAGATCATACAGTCCAACCTCACTGCCAAGGCAGGGTGACTTAAGAGCAGGTGACACAGGAATGCATCCAGCTGGTTTTTGAGTGTCTCCAGAGAGGTATTTCCCCCCAGGCTTTTAGTAACATTTTTCCAAATGTTTCTTTGGGGAGAGAGCTCAAGGGGTGGAGAGCATTGAGAACGTATTAATTGCATGAGTAAATCTGACCTTTAGTTTTACTTTCACCTTTACGTTACAGATCAATAAATATCAGCCATTTATCACTACACGGAGCACAGAACTTTGTTCTAAAGTATAACTTGTAGTAAGGTGTCAAGTGTTGATCTTCAGACACAAAAATATGGAGAATCTAACATGCTTGTTTCAAAGTGTAATTGCACAAACTGTTAAAATTTAAGCCTCTTTGTGTAGCTTATGCTTCCTTTCAGCAGTTCTTGTAATATCTTCACTAATTTAGTTGGTAGTACATTCTTGTACTAGAGGCCTTTTTACCTGGACTACTTCTCCTTTCCTTTAGGTTTCAATATAAATGTGATTCTTATGCACATTTTTCATATTTTCAATATCTTTAAAGGATATTGATGCCATATTACTGAGCTATACCATAATAGGCAAATGGTAAATTTCAGACTATTTGTTAAACTCACTTTTCTGTAGACCACACTGATCAATTTCTTTGTATTGCTCTTTAGCTATTGATCTCCAGATCCACTTTGCTACTACTTCACCCAAGGTTGATGCCAGGTTTACTGGATAAGGCTTTCTTGAATTCCTGAGCGTGGAGTCTTAGCTCTGAAGAGATTCTGTAGTTGAAAAGGAGAAATTATATTTTATATTTCCTCATGGCAATCTAGAGGATTGATATCAAACAGGCATGTTTCCAGAATATTCCAGTCACTTCTTCAAAAAACCAAAACAAAGGCACACAGCATATCAGCTAAACAACATTTTTTAATCATATAGGGAAAGCAACTGATTGGTATTAAGCAGTTACTAAAAATAATGCATTGAAATATCTCTGCATGAAATAGTTCTTCAGGGAAAGTGGTGTCTCATGATATACTACCTAACACAAGCAATCCAACAGCCTGGAATTCTATCATTTCAAGGGGAAGATCCCAAAAGTTTCTGGGTACTTCTGGTCTATTGCAATGAGCATTTCTTTTGATTAGAATAAGGAAAAGAGCTTGGCAGAGAAAAGCAGCAGGGATGCCTGGAAAAGGGAGGGATAGCTTGAGGATACATTTTTTCTGTTCCAACAGTAATTCTCCAGGAAAATATTTCCTTTGTGTGTCAAGGTATTCAGTGGCTGGTCAGATACTATATCTTGGTCAGAGTTGTGGTGTATTTGACATACTGCCTCCAGCTGAATTCTTGTTACGTAGTGCTTCCTGTTGATTAATTTTTCCAGTCTCTCTCATCTAAGCTTGTATGACATCAGGTTATATTCTCATTTCCCAGTTAATATCAGTGGTTTAAGGTTCATAAAGGGTATTTAGCATCCACCCTCAGAACAAAGAAGTTAAGAACAGAAATCTATGTTTTGCTCTCTTGCAAAAACCCATGCGGAAACTTCATGTTATGTAACATAATGAAAACACAAAGAAACCCCAAATGAGGAATCATTGCTTTCAGTACCAGTTGATTCTTTTGTCTTCAATGTTTAAAATAATAAAAAAAAAAAAAAGTACAGTAGAATTTAAAAACAAGATGGGATGACTGAGTGGACTGAAAAGTAGACAAGATAGGAATTGCATTAGAAGATAAGCAAAGTCTAAAAGGCAAATTCAATATTTAATTGATGAGTCAGGAAGTCCTTGCATTAGTAGCCCTACAGTAGCACTAACTGAATGAAAAGCATTTCCTTCACTGTCTCTCTTACTGATAGTGTGGAAAGCACTGGATATGGAATACAATATAATTGATGTATATTCAGAAGTTGACTCTGTCAACTCTTCTCTTCTTACCACATAATTTTATTAGTCTCAGTTATTGGAAATTCTCAGATACAAAGATAATGATATGTCTGTATGAGTGCAAAGAACAGCTGCAGCAAGTCCATTGTAGGATTGGCACCTCATTTGAAAAATCAATAATTTTCAATCTTTAGCTCAATAACTACCATAAGTCTACAAAATGCCATGCAAGTTTTAAAATTCTGGCCACGTAATTTGATGGTTAATAACAAATAACCCAAACCTACTGAAGAAGACAAACAGCAAAGTTGATAGATCTTTTTTCCTGTCTGTACCAGGCTGCCAGTCACTCTTCCTGGTGGTCTCAGGCAAATTCTCCCCAAGTAAAATGATAGTTCAGAACAGCCCAAAGTGGATCACACAGTGGATCTAAACTGGCTTGTCCCTAAAGAGGCTCTGGGACATAAAAGACTGTTTCTGATTTTGGTCAAGTCCAGCCATTTAAAAAGGAAAAAAAATAATCAGTCCCTGAAGATGATTTCTTTGATAAGCTTACCCATCCTTTTCTATCTTTTCCTTATAAACCTCCCATTAAACCTAGCTGTGTTCAAGTTGAATCAGGATAGAGATGCTTCAGTTCAGACTGACTGAACTCTCTGGCCAGTATGGGGCTGAGCAAGTAATAAATTTTAGCATTGTAAAAATTAAATTTCTTCTATGAAACAGTGTTTAAGGGGTGCTATCATGTTGACATTTACATTAGCTCACTCTTTTTTTCTACTGGCTCAATTTTTCACTTTTCTTTCAATATTAACACCCCATGAGCAGTATTGCACTCCTTGCTATAAAGTGTATGTGCTCCCCTCTGTCACTAACAGCAGCTGAAATGACCAAGTGATAGTTATAAAAACTGTATTTCCTATGAACTATATATTGATTTGTATGTTGGGCTCTGGAAAATGACAACAAGGCAGTGAGCTTGCAAACACTTTCACTTTATGTTTGTCACACTAACAAGAAGCTGCAGCATAAGTATGAACTACCATGCAAGGTTATTTCTTAAAAGAAACCAGTTTATATCACAAATGAATTTAAAAGTGCTACTCTTGCAAACACTGGTGTTGCAGGTCTTATAATGGTTATACTATGTTAGTGTTTAGAGTTCAGCCTGCCCTATGAGCTGTGTCTGTACAACCAAGGACATCAGGATGTCAGCAGGCACAAACATATATCACCACCTCTTTTAATCTACTCTGCAAGAAACAAGGGCCACAGAGGCATCAATATGCATCTGCCACCTGAGCACATAGCACAGTCCCACACAAGATGAAGTTCATCTCATCTAACTTAGGCGTCTAAAAATTAATTATTCAAGTCATCTTATGTGCCAGTCAATAAACATTTCCAGAGTCAGTCCATTCATCTTACTGGTCTTAAGTGCTTAACTTTCAAATGCATCATTTAGGCGAGATGACTCACACCTGCAGCTACTACAGCTCTTTGTACGCATGTCAGGTATACCAGAGCTCACACATCACGGAACAGGCTGCAGCCAACTTCCAACTGCAGCACAGATGCTCTGACTGCTCTCAATCACCTCCCAGCAAAGCCTGCTTGGGTCCCTTGCTTCAGTGAACTGTCTGAGCCAACCACTTCTCTCAGCCCAGAATATTTTCACAATCTTGCAACATTAACACTTAACCTGCTTTACGATTTAAAGTTCACATCCCAATATGGACTAGATTATAAATGTATGATTACAAGTTCTGCAAGACAAAGCCCTAGCTTTAAACTTTTGCCATTAGGGATGTGCATTTTGGTTTTTTTTTAACTTAAAAAATTGCATTATCAACAAGTGTAGATCTGTATTGAAAGCCTTGTTTTAATGCCAAGATGTTGGCAACAGATGAAAGCTTTCTTCCGTCCACACTCACATTTGCTCTGGGGCTATATATATATATTGTCCTGCAGCTATATATAGATACAGTGAATAATCACTCAGCTTTCATCTGCCTCTAAGGCTAAAGAATAGCAAAAACAACATGTAAGAAAAAAAAAGCCAGGAGAACACCGTAAAAAACCAAAAAAGCTGAAGCTAGGTATCCAGAGTTTTCAGGAATGTGGTTTGGTTTGGTTTGGTTTTGAGCAGCCTGCATGCTGGCTCTATACCATGCCCTTGGAAATAATAAGCTTACAAAGTTCAAAACAGGCATGAAAACCCCAGCACTATCTGACTTCTAGAACAAATGTATTTAATACAGACAAAAGCTTGACTTTCCTGCTCACCCTCTCCTTGTCAGGAAAGATGGGAAAGAGCCTGTGACTTCAAAGGCACACTAGCAAAAGATAGAGAACAGAGAAAATGAGTGGAAGCAACACATAAGTCAGTGAACATAAAATGAAATAGATCTCTTGAATGCCTTAAAACACTCTTTTTCCACCCCACAATGTTCTCACTGCAAAAGCCCAGACATTTTTAATGGTGCAGCTACAACTGGGAGTCACATTTGTGGTTTGTATTTCTACCCAAGCTTAGAGAGTAGCACTGACTTTGAAAGTTTATTTACTCTGAAGAATCTGCTTCAGATTCTTCAGCTCTAATATACGGCACTCAATGCTCTGGGGTCCTGAAGCATTCCAAATTACTAAATACTATAATCTTTTAAAGACAGTCCCAGACATCTGCAAACTTTGTACTTGTGAATTATTAGTTCCAAGGCTGGGTTTTAAGGTTGGTCTTGTGCATATGTAAGCATATGTTGGCCACCTGAAAATTTACAGCCAATGCATTCTTCTACCCCATGTGAATTGTGCACAACAGAAAACAGGACTGTTGCAGGAGAGATCTAGGAAGTCCTTGGGAGTTTCAGAGACTGTTTTTGTAGTACAGGACTGGGGACCTTCTATTCCTGCTTCCTGTTGTACATTTTTAACCCCATGAGCTCAGCTATACACGTTTAGTACTTTGACGCATTTCCAGTAAGTCACACACATACACTTTTAGGGTTCTGGTCTATCCTTTCATGCAATGGTAAAAATAAAGGTAAAACCCTTTTTGCAGCAGAAAAGGATTGACTAAAGAATTAATTAGATTATTAAAACCATAGCTGCACTGGTTCTTGAGGGGGTTAGGTAAAACAGAATCTGGACTAAACTGGGGTCAGGTTTCCAGCTTTGCTTTTGACCTGATGATACAATAAAACAGCATTTCTTTTTGCTGTGTCTCATATGAGAAGTGACACTGCATGGAAGACAAATGGAACTCTGCTCATGAAGTATCCAAGACCACTTGAATAATATTAGCAATTTGACAGTATTAATAAAGTGACCTTTGCAAATAAAGCATTGGAGAGATTGCACATCTGTGGATCTATTTAGTTTTGCTACAAAAAAAGCCCAAACCAGGAATTCTGACATATGATCTTTATGAAATGCAAGTTATGGGTTATAAATTCAAAGACATCTAGAGGGAGTATTTCTGACAGGTGCTGTAGTGAAATACCTCTCAGAAACTCTAAGTGTATAATGGAATCTGCCAATGGACACTATGCTGTCTGGCATGTACTAATCACTACATTAAATTTTTCCTGTTCTTCTTATCACCTTTTCTTGCCTTTCATTTTGCAGGGATAAAAAGATACACAATTTAAGACTTTCCTTTAGAGGCAGAAGATAGAGATGTCTTGTCCTCAATGAGGTGTAGTATTAATTTGGTACAGTCATGTCATTGTTAGACTTTTAAAATGCAGTGACTGTCCTAAACTAACCCATAACTGTGCATTGACATAATAATTTTGCACATGGTCTGTCATGTACAGGTAAATTGCTTTTGTGGATGAGGAAAGACAAATTATGCCTTCCCTAAAGCTGATGCTCAAGTACTGTGGTCTATTACCAGAAATTTTGGAAGGTCATGTGTTCTGTAAATACAGCTTTTACGGTAAAAAACATAACTGATTTTTAGAAAGGAAGCTGCCCCTTCTTTTGCAGTGAGAAAAGCCCTGTTGACCGGTGATGAAGAAACAGACTGAACTAGCTTTTTAAAGTAAGTTTCAATTACTGATTACATCATATATAAGGGATTTAACAACATGGATCATAAATGAAGTTAACATGAATAAGAATAGGTACTTTAACCAGTGTTTAATTTTTCTGACCTATGACTTTATTCCTACTGCCTTGTATTATATCAGTAATTTGTCATATAAAATTTACTGCCATGAGAAGCTCATAATTAGTATATATTGGTTTGAAAGACATCAAACCTACCTCAACTATCCGTGTTTTCAGTCTCAGTTCACCCTTTGTCTAGACCATTTAATACCACTGTGTATAAGAGAAGAAAAAAACCAGCTATTTTTTGACAAGACATGTATCCATAAAACATTAAAATTCTGTTGCTTTCACATTTGATTTTTTTTTTAAATAAAGTAAGAATTGACCAAACTGAAAGTTTTCTTTGGGCCCTTAAGAAGGCTGTCATGTATCAACACACATTAAAACAAACAAACTAGGTCTTCCTGTGAGGAAAATCGATGCTTGGTCCGGCAAGGTGTTTTGAACCATGGTGAGCAAAATTCCCTGTGAAACACGCCGGCATGGGTTGGGTTTGGAGACACAAAACACCACAAAGCCACCCTAACACAGCTGGGGCTCAGGGCAACACCATGACTAACAGCATCTAGAGCTGTACACAGGCAGCCACCGTATTCCTGTACAACACACACCGTAGACAAAGGTATAAAATAGGCGACTTCACGGTGCAAACTGCGGTGTCTTACTTGCCCCATGGCTGACAGAGTGTTCACTCACACCACAGGTTTGCACGGGCCGTGGTGTTGCCGGGTCGCTTTGTGGGGCTCCTAGAGTTGTGAGCCCTGCGGGGAACCTCCTGAGAAGACACTATTGCCACAGAAGGAGTCTTCATCGGAAGGACATCTGGGGAAGAAGCCTAAGTATCGGTTCTACCTCTTCCCGGAGCTGGCCGCAGAGCAGGTCTGCCCAAACCCGGCCCCCGTGAGGGAAGCGCTGCTCACGACAGCCGTGGCCCAGCCAAAGCGCACAGACGATTTTTAAGGAAGAGGAAACAACAGCTACATCCCGGGCACAACCGGGCTGCTCACCGTGGTAACAAGATGAGAAGTCCTGTTTGCTCAGCAGGGGCCATGCCTGGGCCGGGCACGCCCCGGGGCAGGCGAGGGCGAAGCCATTCGAGGGCGCGCCCTCCGTGGGCGGGAAGGCAGCGAGGACTCCTCCTCCTGCCCAGAGTGTCGATGTGCGATGGGGCTGGGAGCGAGCTGGGAGGCTTAGCCCCGCTCCGGCCGGGAGCCATGCCCGCGGGGAACGGCACGGGCACCTCCAGCCGCCCGGAGCCCGCGGCGCCCGAGCAGGAGGTGCCGGGCGAGCGGCCCCTCTTCAGCGCCGGTACCTACGAGCTGCTGGCGCTGCTGGTTGCCACCATCGGCATGCTGGGTTTGTGCAACAACTTGCTGGTACTGGTGCTCTACTACAAGTTCAAGCGGCTCCGCACGCCCACCAACCTCTTCCTCGTCAACATCAGCCTCAGCGACCTGCTGGTGTCCGTCTTTGGCGTGAGCCTTACCTTTATGTCCTNAGAGCCGGTGCTTTTTGATAAAAAAAGAGCGACAGTGCTGGAGAAAACGACCTGAAGCAAAAAAAGAAATTATTCGAGAATCAGTTTTTCGACCTCCCGCCTTTGCCTGTGTAAGGTGTAATAGGACATTTATGGAAAAGAGCAGCAGCGCTGTTAGAAGGGGTCTCGAGTTGACCAAGTGATGCGCAGAATTCATAAGCATAGACCACTGCATTTTGTAGGAGGAAGTGCTGCAGTCTGTGGATAAGGAGCTTATATGACTCTGGGTGTAGGGTCAGCAGTGTTCCGCCTCTGTGGAACAGGTGGAAAGCTGCTCCCCAGCAGCCTTCTCGGTGTTGCGACTTGTCTGTTTATAAAGCTACGCAGTGTGTGGCAGTGCCTTGAATTTCCTTATCCATATGTGAAATTCAGGTACCATCTTTCAGTCATAATGGTGTCACAGTTGGGCTTTGGGAAGCCACTGATTCCCATGAAAATTTAGCACTGCAGGAGTACTTTCACAATTTCAATTTTCAAAACCTTTAAGATCTTCACTGCTTTCCTTCCTGAAATGAATACATACCCTTTGCAGAAGTCTGCAGAAGAATAGGTAGCAGTCCAGCTATGTACATGAGGCCTCTTAAAAGGAATATTGCTTTTCCTTTACCAGTAAAGGATGCTGCAAAAGAGACTCATGTTTCTAATGGTGAAAGTAAATGTTTGGCTAACCAGTAACGAAATCTAAAGCTCATGTTAGATACTTCTTCTTCTGGCAGAGGTGTATAAATTAGAGGTGGATCACAGTGCACCCACTGGATGTATATACACTGAAAATTGACTCTCAGGTGACACAGTAAAGTCTTCAATAAGCTTTGTAGCTTTCCTGCATACATAACTTTTGTTTCACATGGCTCTGTGGTCAGCATTTTGTGGGCTACTGTGCAAAGGTGCATGGTTGCTCCTGCTGGTTTGACTCCTGCTGCATAGTGCAGCAAAAATTTTATGTCTTGAAAGTTATGGTGGGTGCAGGATGTAGTTAATCATTTGTGCAGTGTTTGGTACCAGATAATTTCTGCAGTGCACAGACCTCAGACGTTTGTGTGGCTGTTGGTATCAGGGAAAATACTAGAGCACCTCGCTGGCATGAGGTTGTCTCCATCACTCAGCCTGTTCAAATTCTTGAGAAACTCAAGTACTTGTCTGCCAAACAGATGCTGCCAGACAACTGAATGTTAATCTTACACAGGGGATGTAAAGTACAGTTCTGTTCCTACCTTTATGTCTTATATATTGTACTTATTATTTTTGATGGAGGCATTTTCCATATAGGTTCAAAAAATAAGATACATAGGAAGGGTAAAAAACCAGACTCTAATAATATCTTACCATCTTCTGAAATAGTAGAAATAGAAGGAATGGGGTATATAAATTGGCAAGGAAATTGCTTGATCACATATGACTTTTAATTTCTGTTTATTTAGAGGTATGCGACATAATTTGTTACTGTAAATGTATTTAGTGTTGATGCTTTCCTGCATCCCTCTATTTAAGAATTTTTTTTCCCAAAGAAATGTAGGCAAATTCATGGGCCTTGTCTAGAGAGTAGTCAAGATAGCATCTATGGTTTGTAAAATTACATCTTCCTGTGGTTGGTCATGCTATGTTCCTCTTCCATAATGTGCTTCATTAGGAAGAATTTTTTTATTACTATTATTATTAGAAAAGTGTGTGTTTGTGTGTAGTTGATCATATGAAAGTGGAGAGTAAATTCACAACTTAATGTTCAGGAATGATGCCTTAGTTTACTTTTTTCAGCTGCCATGTAAAGCAATAGAAAATATTTAACTTGGCTATCATAGCTGAATGCTAATCTGATAAAGTGATGTCTAATTTTAACCTCCACAGTATTGTTTTAATATTCTCATCTAGAAATAGAAGGATTGTTCATTCCTTTTTTTAAGATAAGTGGTTTCCCACCTGCATAGGAAAGCAGGGGCATGTCAATGCTGAGGAAAAAAAAAATTACAAATGATTCCCCGCAGGTAGCATTATACTCTGTTTGCCATCTGGATTATTGCTACCATGGCTTCTATGTTCATTTTGTAATGTGTTTATGGAAAAAACAATAATTTGAAGGTTTTTTGTTTGTTTGTTCCTGTTTGGTAATGTTTTGTTGTTGCTTTGGATTAGGTATTTTGGTTGGATTTTTTTTTTTAATTTTTAAATTTTTTAAAA